>OZ023332.1:838939-913939 GCA_964007535.1 Brachyptera risi
GACACTGATCGCAAGTTATACAAATGATAGGCGGAGTCCAGCACATGTCTGGCTATCGAACCATGTCAACTCATTGATCCAGACACTGGTTGCAAGTTATACAAATGATAGGCGGAGTCTAGCACATGTCTGGCTGTCGAACCATGTCAACTCATTGATCCAGACACTGGTTGCAAGTTATACAAATGATAGGCGGAGTCTAGCACATGTCTGGCTATCGAACCATGTCAACTCATTGATCCAGACACTGGTTGCAAGTTATACAAATGATCGGCCGAGTCCAGCACATGTCTGGCTATCGAACCATGTCAACTCATTGATCCAGACACTGATCGCAAGTTATACAAATGATAGGCCGAGTCCAGCACATGTCTGGCTATCGAACCATGTCAACTCATTGATCCAGACACTGGTTGCAAGTTATACAAATGATAGGCCGAGTCCAGCACATGTCTGGCTATCGAACCATGTCAACTCATTGATCCAGACACTGGTTGCAAGTTATACAAATGATAGGCGGAGTCTAGCACATGTCAGGCTATCGAACCATGTCAACTCATTGATCCAGACACTAGTTGCAAGTTATACAGATGATCGGTGGAGTCTAGCACATGTCTGGCTATCGAACCATGTCAACTCATTGATCCAGACACTGGTTGCAAGTTATACAAATGATCGCTGGAGTCTAGCACATGTCTGGCTATCGAACCATGTCAACTCATTGATCCAGACACTGATCGCAAGTTATACAAATGATCGGCCGAGTCCAGCACATGTCTGGCTATCGAACCATGTCAACTCATTGATCCAGACACTGATCGCAAGTTATACAAATGATAGGCCGAGTCCAGCACATGTCTGGCTATCGAACCATGTCAACTCATTGATCCAGACACTGGTTGCAAGTTATACAAATGATAGGCGGAGTCTAGCACATGTCTGGCTGTAGAACCATGTCAACTCATTGATCCAGACACTGGTTGCAAGTTATACAAATGATAGGCGGAGTCTAGCACATGTCTGGCTATCGAACCATGTCAACTCATTGATCCAGACACTGATCGCAAGTTATACAAATGATAGGCGGAGTCTATCACATGTCTGGCTATCGAACCATGTCAACTCATTGATCCAGACACTGGTTGCAAGTTATACAAATGATAGGCGGAGTCTAGCACATGTCTGGCTATCGAACCATGTCAACTCATTGATCCAGACACTGATCGCAAGTTATACAAATGATAGGCGGAGTCTATCACATGTCTGGCTATCGAACCATGTCAACTCATTGATCCAGACACTGGTTGCAAGTTATACACATGATCTGCGGAGTCCAGCACATGTCTGGCTATCGAACCATGTCAACTCATTGATCCAGACACTGGTTGCAAGTTATACAAATGATAGGCTGAGTCTATCACATGTCTGGCTATCGAACCATGTCAACTCATTGATCCAGACACTGGTTGCAAGTTATACAGATGATCGGCGGAGTCTATCACATGTCTGGCTATCGAACCATGTCAACTCATTGATCCAGACACTGATCGCAAGTTATACAAATGATAGGCCGAGTCCAGCACATGTCTGGCTATCGAACCATGTCAACTCATTGATCCAGACACTGGTTGCAAGTTATACAAATGATCGGCGGAGTCTAGCACATGTCTGGCTGTCGAACCATGTCAACTCATTGATCCAGACACTGGTTGCAAGTTATACAAATGATAGGCGGAGTCTAGCACATGTCTGGCTATCGAACCATGTCAACTCATTGATCCAGACACTGGTTGCAAGTTATACAAATGATCGGCCGAGTCCAACACATGTCTGGCTATCGAACCATGTCAACTCATTGATCCAGACACTGGTTGCAAGTTATACAAATGATCGGCCAAGTCTAGCACATGTCTGGCTATCGAACCATGTCAACTCATTGATCCAGACACTGGTTGCAAGTTATACAAATGATAGGCGGAGTCCAGCACATGTCTGGCTATCGAACCATGTCAACTCATTGATCCAGACACTGGTTGCAAGTTATACAAATGATCGGCCAAGTCTAGCACATGTCTGGCTATCGAACCATGTCAACTCATTGATCCAGACACTGGTTGCAAGTTATACAAATGATAGGCGGAGTCTAGCACATGTCTGGCTATCGAACCATGTCAACTCATTGATCCAGACACTGGTTGCAAGTTATACAAATGATAGGCCGAGTCCAGCACATGTCTGGCTATCGAACCATGTCAACTCATTGATCCAGACACTGGTTGCAAGTTATACAAATGATAGGCGGAGTCCAGCACATGTCTGGCTATCGAACCATGTCAACTCATTGATCCAGACACTGGTTGCAAGTTATACAAATGATCGGCCGAGTCCAGCACATGTCTGGCTATCGAACCATGTCAACTCATTGATCCAGACACTGATCGCAAGTTATACAAATGATAGGCGGAGTCCAGCACATGTCTGGCTATCGAACCATGTCAACTCATTGATCCAGACACTGGTTGCAAGTTATACAAATGATAGGCGGAGTCTATCACATGTCTGGCTATCGAACCATGTAAACTCATTGATCCAGACACTGATCGCAAGTTATACAAATGATCGGCCGAGTCCAGCACATGTCTGGCTATCGAACCATGTCAACTCATTGATCCAGACACTGGTTGCAAGTTATACAAATGATCGGCCGAGTCCAGCACATGTCTGGCTATCGAACCATGTCAACTCATTGATCCAGACACTGGTTGCAAGTTATACAAATGATCGGCCGAGTCCAGCACATGTCTGGCTATCGAACCATGTCAACTCATTGATCCAGACACTGGTTGCAAGTTATACAAATGATCGGCCGAGTCCAGCACATGTCTGGCTATCGAACCATGTCAACTCATTGATCCAGACACTGGTTGCAAGTTATACAAATGATCGGCCGAGTCCAGCACATGTCTGGCTATCGAACCATGTCAACTCATTGATCCAGACACTGATCGCAAGTTATACAAATGATCGGCCGAGTCCAGCACATGTCTGGCTATCGAACCATGTCAACTCATAGATCCAGACACTGATCGCAAGTTATACAAATGATAGGCGGAGTCCAGCACATGTCTGGCTATCGAACCATGTCAACTCATTGATCCAGACACTGGTTGCAAGTTATACAAATGATAGGCCGAGTCCAGCACATGTCTGGCTATCGAATCATGTCAACTCATTGATCCAGACACTGGTTGCAAGTTATACAAATGATCGGCCGAGTCCAGCACATGTCTGGCTATCGAACCATGTCAACTCATTGATCCAGACACTGATCGCAAGTTATACAAATGATAGGCGGAGTCCAGCACATGTCTGGCTATCGAACCATGTCAACTCATTGATCCAGACACTGGTTGCAAGTTATACAAATGATCGGTGGAGTCTAGCACATGTCTGGCTATCGAACCATGTCAACTCATTGATCCAGACACTGGTTGCAAGTTATACATATGATCGGCCAAGTCTAGCACATGTCTGGCTATCGAACCATGTCAACTCATTGATCCAGACACTGGTTGCAAGTTATACAAATGATAGGCGGAGTCTAGCACATGTCTGGCTATCGAACCATGTCAACTCATTGATCCAGACACTGATCGCAAGTTATACAAATGATAGGCCGAGTCCAGCACATGTCTGGCTATCGAACCATGTCAACTCATTGATCCAGACACTGGTTGCAAGTTATACAAATGATCGGCCGAGTCCAGCACATGTCTGGCTATCGAACCATGTCAACTCATTGATCCAGACACTGATCGCAAGTTATACAAATGATAGGCGGAGTCCAGCACATGTCTGGCTATCGAACCATGTCAACTCATTGATCCAGACACTGGTTGCAAGTTATACAAATGATAGGCGGAGTCTAGCACATGTCTGGCTGTCGAACCATGTCAACTCATTGATCCAGACACTGGTTGCAAGTTATACAAATGATAGGCGGAGTCTAGCACATGTCTGGCTATCGAACCATGTCAACTCATTGATCCAGACACTGGTTGCAAGTTATACAAATGATCGGCCGAGTCCAGCACATGTCTGGCTATCGAACCATGTCAACTCATTGATCCAGACACTGATCGCAAGTTATACAAATGATAGGCCGAGTCCAGCACATGTCTGGCTATCGAACCATGTCAACTCATTGATCCAGACACTGGTTGCAAGTTATACAAATGATAGGCCGAGTCCAGCACATGTCTGGCTATCGAACCATGTCAACTCATTGATCCAGACACTGGTTGCAAGTTATACAAATGATAGGCGGAGTCTAGCACATGTCAGGCTATCGAACCATGTCAACTCATTGATCCAGACACTAGTTGCAAGTTATACAGATGATCGGTGGAGTCTAGCACATGTCTGGCTATCGAACCATGTCAACTCATTGATCCAGACACTGGTTGCAAGTTATACAAATGATCGCTGGAGTCTAGCACATGTCTGGCTATCGAACCATGTCAACTCATTGATCCAGACACTGATCGCAAGTTATACAAATGATCGGCCGAGTCCAGCACATGTCTGGCTATCGAACCATGTCAACTCATTGATCCAGACACTGATCGCAAGTTATACAAATGATAGGCCGAGTCCAGCACATGTCTGGCTATCTAACCATGTCAACTCATTGATCCAGACACTGGTTGCAAGTTATACAAATGATAGGCGGAGTCTAGCACATGTCTGGCTGTCGAACCATGTCAACTCATTGATCCAGACACTGGTTGCAAGTTATACAAATGATAGGCGGAGTCTAGCACATGTCTGGCTATCGAACCATGTCAACTCATTGATCCAGACACTGATCGCAAGTTATACAAATGATAGGCGGAGTCTATCACATGTCTGGCTATCGAACCATGTCAACTCATTGATCCAGACACTGGTTGCAAGTTATACAAATGATAGGCGGAGTCTAGCACATGTCTGGCTATCGAACCATGTCAACTCATTGATCCAGACACTGATCGCAAGTTATACAAATGATAGGCGGAGTCTATCACATGTCTGGCTATCGAACCATGTCAACTCATTGATCCAGACACTGGTTGCAAGTTATACACATGATCTGCGGAGTCCAGCACATGTCTGGCTATCGAACCATGTCAACTCATTGATCCAGACACTGGTTGCAAGTTATACAAATGATAGGCTGAGTCTATCACATGTCTGGCTATCGAACCATGTCAACTCATTGATCCAGACACTGGTTGCAAGTTATACAGATGATCGGCGGAGTCTATCACATGTCTGGCTATCGAACCATGTCAACTCATTGATCCAGACACTGATCGCAAGTTATACAAATGATAGGCCGAGTCCAGCACATGTCTGGCTATCGAACCATGTCAACTCATTGATCCAGACACTGGTTGCAAGTTATACAAATGATCGGCGGAGTCTAGCTCATGTCTGGCTGTCGAACCATGTCAACTCATTGATCCAGACACTGGTTGCAAGTTATACAAATGATAGGCGGAGTCTAGCACATGTCTGGCTATCGAACCATGTCAACTCATTGATCCAGACACTGGTTGCAAGTTATACAAATGATCGGCCGAGTCCAGCACATGTCTGGCTATCGAACCATGTCAACTCATTGATCCAGACACTGGTTGCAAGTTATACAAATGATAGGCGGAGTCTATCACATGTCTGGCTATCGAACCATGTCAACTCATTGATCCAGACACTGGTTGCAAGTTATACAAATGATAGGCGGAGTCTAGCACATGTCTGGCTATCGAACCATGTCAACTCATTGATCCAGACACTGATCGCAAGTCATACAAATGATAGGCGGAGTCCAGCACATGTCTGGCTATCGAACCATGTCAACTCATTGATCCAGACACTGGTTGCAAGTTATACAAATGATAGGCGGAGTCTATCACATGTCTGGCTATCGAACCATGTCAACTCATTGATCCAGACACTGGTTGCAAGTTATACAAATGATAGGCGGAGTCTAGCACATGTCTGGCTATCGAACCATGTCAACTCATTGATCCAGACACTGATCGCAAGTTATACGAATGATAGGCGGAGTCCAGCACATGTCTGGCTATCGAACCATGTCAACTCATTGATCCAGACACTGGTTGCAAGTTATACAAATGATAGGCGGAGTCTATCACATGTCTGGCTATCGAACCATGTCAACTCATTGATCCAGACACTGGTTGCAAGTTATACAAATGATCGGCGGAGTCTATCACATGTCTGGCTATCGAACCATGTCAACTCATTGATCCAGACACTGATCGCAAGTTATACAAATGATAGGCGGAGTCCAGCACATGTCTGGCTATCGAACCATGTCAACTCATTGATCCAGACACTGGTTGCAAGTTATACAAATGATCGGCGGAGTCTATCACATGTCTGGCTATCGAACCATGTCAACTCATTGATCCAGACACTGATCGCAAGTTATACAAATGATAGGCGGAGTCCAGCACATGTCTGGCTATCGAACCATGTCAACTCATTGATCCAGACACTGATCGCAAGTTATACAAATGATAGGCCGAGTCCAGCACATGTCTGGCTATCGAACCATGTCAACTCATTGATCCAGACACTGGTTGCAAGTTATACAAATGATCGGCGGAGTCTAGCACATGTCTGGCTATCGAACCATGTCAACTCATTGATCCAGACACTGGTTGCAAGTTATACAAATGATAGGCGGAGTCTAGCACATGTCTGGCTATCGAACCATGTCAACTCATTGATCCAGACACTGGTTGCAAGTTATACAAATGATCGGCCGAGTCCAGCACATGTCTGGCTATCGAACCATGTCAACTCATTGATCCAGACACTGGTTGCAAGTTATACAAATGATCGGCGGAGTCTAGCACATGTCTGGCTATCGAACCATGTCAACTCATTGATCCAGACACTGGTTGCAAGTTATACAAATGATAGGCCGAGTCCAGCACAGGTCTGGCTATCGAACCATGTCAACTCATTGATCCAGACACTGGTTGCAAGTTATACAAATGATCGGCGGAGTCTAGCACATGTCTGGCTGTCGAACCATGTCAACTCATTGATCCAGACACTGGTTGCAAGTTATACAAATGATAGGCGGAGTCTAGCACATGTCTGGCTATCGAACCATGTCAACTCATTGATCCAGACACTGGTTGCAAGTTATACAAATGATCGGCCGAGTCCAGCACATGTCTGGCTATCGAACCATGTCAACTCATTGATCCAGACACTGTTTGCAAGTTATACAAATGATAGGCGGAGTCTATCACATGTCTGGCTATCGAACCATGTCAACTCATTGATCCAGACACTGGTTGCAAGTTATACAAATGATAGGCGGAGTCTAGCACATGTCTGGCTATCGAACCATGTCAACTCATTGATCCAGACACTGGTTGCAAGTTATACAAATGATCGGCCGAGTCCAGCACATGTCTGGCTATCGAACCATGTCAACTCATTGATCCAGACACTGGTTGCAAGTTATACAAATGATAGGCGGAGTCTATCACATGTCTGGCTATCGAACCATGTCAACTCATTGATCCAGACACTGGTTGCAAGTTATACAAATGATAGGCGGAGTCCAGCACATGTCTGGCTATCGAACCATGTCAACTCATTGATCCAGACACTGGTTGCAAGTTATACAAATGATAGGCGGAGTCCAGCACATGTCTGGCTATCGAACCATGTCAACTCATTGATCCAGACACTGGTTGCAAGTTATACAAATGATAGGCGGAGTCTATCACATGTCTGGCTATCGAACCATGTCAACTCATTGATCCAGACACTGGTTGCAAGTTATACAAATGATAGGCGGAGTCCAGCACATGTCTGGCTATCGAACCATGTCAACTCATTGATCCAGACACTGATCGCAAGTTATACAAATGATAGGCCGAGTCCAGCACATGTCTGGCTATCGAACCATGTCAACTCATTGATCCAGACACTGGTTGCAAGTTATACAAATGATAGGCGGAGTCTATCACATGTCTGGCTATCGAACCATGTCAACTCATTGATCCAGACACTGGTTGCAAGTTATACAAATGATGGGCGGAGTCCAGCACATGTCTGGCTATCGAACCATGTCAACTCATTGATCCAGACACTGGTTGCAAGTTATACAAATGATAGGCGGAGTCCAGCACATGTCTGGCTATCGAACCATGTCAACTCATTGATCCAGACACTGGTTGCAAGTTATACAAATGATAGGCGGAGTCTATCACATGTCTGGCTATCGAACCATGTCAACTCATTGATCCAGACACTGGTTGCAAGTTATACAAATGATAGGCGGAGTCTAGCACATGTCTGGCTATCGAACCATGTCAACTCATTGATCCAGACACTGATCGCAAGTTATACAAATGATAGGCGGAGTCCAGCACATGTCTGGCTATCGAACCATGTCAACTCATTGATCCAGACACTGGTTGCAAGTTATACAAATGATAGGCGGAGTCTATCACATGTCTGGCTATCGAACCATGTCAACTCATTGATCCAGACACTGGTTGCAAGTTATACAAATGATCGGCGGAGTCTATCACATGTCTGGCTATCGAACCATGTCAACTCATTGATCCAGACACTGATCGCAAGTTATACAAATGATAGGCGGAGTCCAGCACATGTCTGGCTATCGAACCATGTCAACTCATTGATCCAGACACTGGTTGCAAGTTATACAAATGATCGGCGGAGTCTATCACATGTCTGGCTATCGAACCATGTCAACTCATTGATCCAGACACTGATCGCAAGTTATACAAATGATAGGCGGAGTCCAGCACATGTCTGGCTATCGAACCATGTCAACTCATTGATCCAGACACTGATCGCAAGTTATACAAATGATAGGCCGAGTCCAGCACATGTCTGGCTATCGAACCATGTCAACTCATTGATCCAGACAATGGTTGCAAGTTATACAAATGATCGGCGGAGTCTAGCACATGTCTGGCTATCGAACCATGTCAACTCATTGATCCAGACACTGGTTGCAAGTTATACAAATGATAGGCGGAGTCTAGCACATGTCTGGCTATCGAACCATGTCAACTCATTGATCCAGACACTGGTTGCAAGTTATACAAATGATCGGCCGAGTCCAGCACATGTCTGGCTATCGAACCATGTCAACTCATTGATCCAGACACTGGTTGCAAGTTATACAAATGATCGGCGGAGTCTAGCACATGTCTGGCTATCGAACCATGTCAACTCATTGATCCAGACACTGGTTGCAAGTTATACAAATGATAGGCCGAGTCCAGCACAGGTCTGGCTATCGAACCATGTCAACTCATTGATCCAGACACTGGTTGCAAGTTATACAAATGATCGGCGGAGTCTAGCACATGTCTGGCTGTCGAACCATGTCAACTCATTGATCCAGACACTGGTTGCAAGTTATACAAATGATAGGCGGAGTCTAGCACATGTCTGGCTATCGAACCATGTCAACTCATTGATCCAGACACTGGTTGCAAGTTATACAAATGATCGGCCGATTCCAGCACATGTCTGGCTATCGAACCATGTCAACTCATTGATCCAGACACTGGTTGCAAGTTATACAAATGATAGGCGGAGTCTATCACATGTCTGGCTATCGAACCATGTCAACTCATTGATCCAGACACTGGTTGCAAGTTATACAAATGATAGGCGGAGTCTAGCACATGTCTGGCTATCGAACCATGTCAACTCATTGATCCAGACACTGGTTGCAAGTTATACAAATGATCGGCCGAGTCCAGCACATGTCTGGCTATCGAACCATGTCAACTCATTGATCCAGACACTGGTTGCAAGTTATACAAATGATAGGCGGAGTCTATCACATGTCTGGCTATCGAACCATGTAAACTCATTGATCCAGACACTGGTTGCAAGTTATACAAATGATAGGCGGAGTCCAGCACATGTCTGGCTATCGAACCATGTCAACTCATTGATCCAGACACTGGTTGCAAGTTATACAAATGATAGGCGGAGTCCAGCACATGTCTGGCTATCGAACCATGTCAACTCATTGATCCAGACACTGGTTGCAAGTTATACAAATGATAGGCGGAGTCTATCACATGTCTGGCTATCGAACCATGTCAACTCATTGATCCAGACACTGGTTGCAAGTTATACAAATGATAGGCGGAGTGCAGCACATGTCTGGCTATCGAACCATGTCAACTCATTGATCCAGACACTGATCGCAAGTTATACAAATGATAGGCCGAGTCCAGCACATGTCTGGCTATCGAACCATGTCAACTCATTGATCCAGACACTGGTTGCAAGTTATACAAATGATAGGCGGAGTCTATCACATGTCTGGCTATCGAACCATGTCAACTCATTGATCCAGACACTGGTTGCAAGTTATACAAATGATAGGCGGAGTCCAGCACATGTCTGGCTATCGAACCATGTCAACTCATTGATCCAGACACTGGTTGCAAGTTATACAAATGATAGGCGGAGTCCAGCACATGTCTGGCTATCGAACCATGTCAACTCATTGATCCAGACACTGGTTGCAAGTTATACAAATGATAGGCGGAGTCTATCACATGTCTGGCTATCGAACCATGTCAACTCATTGATCCAGACACTGGTTGCAAGTTATACAAATGATAGGCGGAGTCTAGCACATGTCTGGCTATCGAACCATGTCAACTCATTGACCCAGACACTGGTTGCAAGTTATACAAATGATAGGCGGAGTCCAGCACATGTCTGGCTATCGAACCATGTCAACTCATTGATCCAGACACTGGTTGCAAGTTATACAAATGATAGGCGGAGTCTATCACATGTCTGGCTATCGAACCATGTCAACTCATTGATCCAGACACTGGTTGCAAGTTATACAAATGATCGGCGGAGTCTATCACATGTCTGGCTATCGAACCATGTCAACTCATTGATCCAGACACTAATCGCAAGTTATACAAATGATAGGCGGAGTCTATCACATGTCTGGCTATCGAACCATGTCAACTCATTGATCCAGACACTGGTTGCAAGTTATACAAATGATAGGCGGAGTCCAGCACATGTCTGGCTATCGAACCATGTCAACTCATTGATCCAGACACTGGTTGCAAGTTATACAAATGATAGGCGGAGTCTATCACATGTCTGGCTATCGAACCATGTCAACTCATTGATCCAGACACTGGTTGCAAGTTATACAAATGATCGGCCGAGTCCAGCACATGTCTGGCTATCGAACCATGTCAACTCATTGATCCAGACACTGATCGCAAGTTATACAAATGATAGGCCGAGTCCAGCACATGTCTGGCTATCGAACCATGTCAACTCATTGATCCAGACACTGGTTGCAAGTTATACAAATGATCGGCGGAGTCTAGCACATGTCTGGCTGTCGAACCATGTCAACTCATTGATCCAGACACTGGTTGCAAGTTATACAAATGATGGGCGGAGTCCAGCACATGTCTGGCTATCGAACCATGTCAACTCATTGATCCAGACACTGGTTGCAAGTTATACAAATGATCGGCCGAGTCCAGCACATGTCTGGCTATCGAACCATGTCAACTCATTGATCCAGACACTGGTTGCAAGTTATACAAATGATCGGCCGAGTCCAGCACATGTCTGGCTATCGAACCATGTCAACTCATTGATCCAGACACTGGTTGCAAGTTATACAAATGATAGGCGGAGTCTAGCACATGTCTGGCTATCGAACCATGTCAACTCATTGATCCAGACACTGGTTGCAAGTTATACAAATGATCGGCCGAGTCCAGCACATGTCTGGCTATCGAACCATGTCAACTCATTGATCCAGACACTGATCGCAAGTTATACAAATGATAGGCCGAGTCCGGCACATGTCTGGCTATCGAACCATGTCAACTCATTGATCCAGACACTGGTTGCAAGTTATACAAATGATCGGCCCAGTCCAGCACATGTCTGGCTATCGAACCATGTCAACTCATTGATCCAGACACTGATCGCAAGTTATACAAATGATAGGCGGAGTCTATCACATGTCTGGCTATCGAACCATGTCAACTCATTGATCCAGACACTGGTTGCAAGTTATACAAATGATGGGCGGAGTCTAGCACATGTCTGGCTATCGAACCATGTCAACTCATTGATCCAGACACTGATCGCAAGTTATACAAATGATAGGCGGAGTCCAGCACATGTCTGGCTATCGAACCATGTCAACTCATTGATCCAGACACTGGTTGCAAGTTATACAAATGATAGGCGGAGTCTATCACATGTCTGGCTATCGAACCATGTCAACTCATTGATCCAGACACTGATCGCAAGTTATACAAATGATCGGCGGAGTCTAGCACATGTCTGGCTATCGAACCATGTCAACTCATTGATCCAGACACTGATTGCAAGTTATACAAATGATCGGTGGAGTCTAGCACATGTCTGGCTATCGAACCATGTCAACTCATTGATCCAGACACTGATCGCAAGTTATACAAATGATCGGCGGAGTCTAGCACATGTCTGGCTATCGAACCATGTCAACTCATTGATCCAGACACTGATTGCAAGTTATACAAATGATCGGTGGAGTCTAGCACATGTCTGGCTATCGAACCATGTCAACTCATTGATCCAGACACTGGTTGCAAGTTATACAAATGATCGGCCGAGTCCAGCACATGTCTGGCTATCGAACCATGTCAACTCATTGATCCAGACACTGGTTGCAAGTTATACAAATGATCGGCCGAGTCCAGCACATGTCTGGCTATCGAACCATGTCAACTCATTGATCCAGACACTGGTTGCAAGTTATACAAATGATCGGCCGAGTCCAGCACATGTCTGGCTATCGAACCATGTCAACTCATTGATCCAGACACTGGTTGCAAGTTATACAAATGATCGGCGGAGTCCAGCACATGTCTGGCTATCGAACCATGTCAACTCATTGATCCAGACACTGGTTGCAAGTTATACAAATGATCGGCCAAGTCTAGCACATGTCTGGCTATCGAACCATGTCAACTCATTGATCCAGACACTGATTGCAAGTTATACAAATGATCGGTGGAGTCTAGCACATGTCTGGCTATCGAACCATGTCAACTCATTGATCCAGACACTGGTTGCAAGTTATACAAATGATCGGTGGAGTCTAACACATGTCTGGCTATCGAACCATGTCAACTCATTGATCCAGACACTGGTTGCAAGTTATACAAATGATCGGCCGAGTCCAGCACATGTCTGGCTATCGAACCATGTCAACTCATTGATCCAGACACTGGTTGCAAGTTATACAAATGATCGGTGGAGTCTAGCACATGTCTGGCTATCGAACCATGTCAACTCATTGATCCAGACACTGGTTGCAAGTTATACAAATGATCGGCCGAGTCCAGCACATGTCTGGCTATCGAACCATGTCAACTCATTGATCCAGACACTGGTTGCAAGTTATACAAATGATCGGTGGAGTCTAGCACATGTCTGGCTATCGAACCATGTCAACTCATTGATCCAGACACTGGTTGCAAGTTATACAAATGATCGGCCAAGTCTAGCACATGTCTGGCTATCGAACCATGTCAACTCATTGATCCAGACACTGATCGCAAGTTATACAAATGATCGGCCGAGTCCAGCACATGTCTGGCTATCGAACCATGTCAACTCATTGATCCAGGCACTGGTTGCAAGTTATACAAATGATCGGTGGAGTCTAGCACATGTCTGGCTATCGAACCATGTCAACTCATTGATCCAGACACTGATCGCAAGTTATACAAATGATCGGCGGAGTCTAGCACATGTCTGGCTATCGAACCATGTCAACTCATTGATCCAGACACTGATTGCAAGTTATACAAATGATCGGTGGAGTCTAGCACATGTCTGGCTATCGAACCATGTCAACTCATTGATCCAGACACTGGTTGCAAGTTATACAAATGATCGGCCGAGTCCAGCACATGTCTGGCTATCGAACCATGTCAACTCATTGATCCAGACACTGGTTGCAAGTTATACAAATGATCGGCCGAGTCCAGCACATGTCTGGCTATCGAACCATGTCAACTCATTGATCCAGACACTGGTTGCAAGTTATACAAATGATCGGCCGAGTCCAGCACATGTCTGGCTATCGAACCATGTCAACTCATTGATCCAGACACTGGTTGCAAGTTATACAAATGATCGGCGGAGTCCAGCACATGTCTGGCTATCGAACCATGTCAACTCATTGATCCAGACACTTGTTGCAAGTTATACAAATGATAGGCCGAGTCCAGCACATGTCTGGCTATCGAACCATGTCAACTCATTGATCCAGACACTGGTTGCAAGTTATACAAATGATCGGCCGAGTCCAGCACATGTCTGGCTATCGAACCATGTCAACTCATTGATCCAGACACTGGTTGCAAGTTATACAAATGATCGGTGGAGTCTAGCACATGTCTGGCTATCGAACCATGTCAACTCATTGATCCAGACACTGGTTGCAAGTTATACAAATGATCGGCCGAGTCCAGCACATGTCTGGCTATCGAACCATGTCAACTCATTGATCCAGACACTGGTTGCAAGTTATACAAATGATCGGTGGAGTCTAGCACATGTCTGGCTATCGAACCATGTCAACTCATTGATCCAGACACTGGTTGCAAGTTATACAAATGATCGGCCAAGTCTAGCACATGTCTGGCTATCGAACCATGTCAACTCATTGATCCAGACACTGATTGCAAGTTATACAAATGATCGGTGGAGTCTAGCACATGTCTGGCTATCGAACCATGTCAACTCATTGATCCAGACACTGGTTGCAAGTTATACAAATGATCGGCCGAGTCCAGCACATGTCTGGCTATCGAACCATGTCAACTCATTGATCCAGACACTGGTTGCAAGTTATACAAATGATCGGCCGAGTCCAGCACATGTCTGGCTATCGAACCATGTCAACTCATTGATCCAGACACTGGTTGCAAGTTATACAAATGATCGGCCAAGTCTAGCACATGTCTGGCTATCGAACCATGTCAACTCATTGATCCAGACACTGGTTGCAAGTTATACAAATGATAGGCGGAGTCTAGCACATATCTGGCTATCGAACCATGTCAACTCATTGATCCAGACACTGGTTGCAAGTTATACAAATGATCGGCCGAGTCCAGCACATGTCTGGCTATCGAACCATGTCAACTCATTGATCCAGACACTGGTTGCAAGTTATACAAATGATCGGCCGAGTCCAGCACATGTCTGGCTATCGAACCATGTCAACTCATTGATCCAGACACTGGTTGCAAGTTATACAAATGATAGGCGGAGTCTAGCACATGTCTGGCTATCGAACCATGTCAACTCATTGATCCAGACACTGGTTGCAAGTTATACAAATGATCGGCCGAGTCCAGCACATGTCTGGCTATCGAACCATGTCAACTCATTGATCCAGACACTGGTTGCAAGTTATACAAATGATCGGCCAAGTCTAGCACATGTCTGGCTATCGAACCATGTCAACTCATTGATCCAGACACTGGTTGCAAGTTATACAAATGATAGGCGGAGTCTAGCACATGTCTGGCTATCGAACCATGTCAACTCATTGATCCAGACACTGGTTGCAAGTTATACAAATGATCGGCCGAGTCCAGCACATGTCTGGCTATCGAACCATGTCAACTCATTGATCCAGACACTGGTTGCAAGTTATACAAATGATCGGTGGAGTCTAACACATGTCTGGCTATCGAACCATGTCAACTCATTGATCCAGACACTGGTTGCAAGTTATACAAATGATAGGCGGAGTCTAGCACATGTTTGGCTATCGAACCATGTCAACTCATTGATCCAGACACTGGTTGCAAGTTATACAATTGATCGGCGGAGTCTAGCACATGTCTGGCTATCGAATGCCCCGGTATGAAGGGCAGGGTTATGTTATTGCAGTAGGTGCAGCTGGCGATAAGCTCCAAGGTGGTGAAATCCAAGACGACATCGGATACCAAATACTCTTCAACAGAAGTATTGATACCATATTCCATGCATTTCATGATTTCTACTTCTCGGAAGATTCTATGGATGGAATAATTGTAGGAAATACGAATCCGAGTATGTTTTTGAGATTGTACTGCATCTAGTTTCGAAACTCATTTCAATAGGTGCAGCTGAAGTTTACAATCTGAGATGAAATCGTTTCATGGTTCGACTGATATTTGTTGTTCATTATTCGCCCATATATGTCTATCTCTAGCATGGACGATGTTGTGAGTACAGAAATTGTGAGTCAAGAGCTATGGTTCAGAATGAATTGAATTTACTTGCATGATGCAAAATTTTAGAAGTGAGGAAATGATTTGTCCATCTTTCGGTTCTGTTTGGTTCGGTCATTGGATGAGCGAAGCGAAGACTCAATTTCACCATACCAGAAAAAAGGGCTTTTTTTGTTGTTCGCGCTCCACAGATCAGACGAAAATTCAAAATCAGTTGAAACTTGGCACACACAAGTATCCTCATCTGGTTCGATACTGTAGAGTTTTGAGGCGTGATCGGTTTCACCACTTCTGAGAACACTCATTCCAAAGTTTTCAAAAGTCTCATTAGAATAACCCGGAGAAAAAAATTAATGAAAAATATTTCATCCGAGAAAATTCAGATTCTCAGTTAATTTCAATCTGATAATGATACACATTATTCCGAACTTTCACTCGAATCGGATCAGCCGTTTTGATGTAAAAAAAGATTTAATGTAATTTTTGTGAAACATTCAAAGCTATTAAGATACCTATTGAATTCAAGCTACAGGTGTCACCACTTAATTGTGAACGATTAAAACAAAGCCTTTTTCATTATCATGGAAATTAATAATGGAAAATAAGATGGCAGTGATGTAATGGTTTGGATCTCAAGGTGTGTATATATATATATATATATATATATATATATATATATATATATATATATATATATATATATATATATAAATATATATATGTATATATATATATATATATATATATATATATATATATATATATATATATATATATATATATATATATATATATATATATACATACATATATATAATAACCAATCCGAAGATGAGTTGATATGTTCCAGCTCATCCATCAACGTGGCAACACATAACGCGTTTGCCTAGTTTATTTCATTACAGTTTGTGGAATCAATTATAGGTGGTGGAGTTTTTCTTACCAATATTTCTCACCAATGAGTCCCAATGTATTGATCTGTAGGAACGCATTCATTTCCAACTTCTTCCTCAGTGATCTCAAATGTTCGTGTATCAGCTCGTTGCTTCCATTCAATTTACTAATGGTCCTGTTTATGGGCATGATAATTCTCAGGGATTTTTGAAACTTGGTTATTTGAGCCTAATTTTGAATTCATGGTTGGCTCTGCCTTGATGATATTGATTGTTCAGTCCCTTCCCTATTCCTTCTCATTGCCTTCTTCCAAGTGATAGCTCTGTACAGATGACAGAGTCTGAATCTGTCTTCCTTCTCTGTTTTAGACTCGCCCATTCCAGCTTGCTCATAATCTCACTCACTGATCCATTGACTCTTCTTGGATCAGTCAAGTCTTCAACATTACTCTTATCCGTATTCCATCTCCAAGTCTGCAATTTACTGGTCACATGTCTAATTGCCCTTCTTTGTACAGCCTCAACTCCTCCTCCGTGCTCCATCGCATGAGGATTCCACACGGCACCTGCACAGTCCATCAGAGACTCGTGAGCCTTCTCCTCAACCATCTGTGACGTCACCTTCAGGTTCCTCATCACGAGGTTCATGTTCCGTGCTCCATCGCATGAGGATTCCACACGGCACCTGCACAGTCCATCAGAGACTCGTGAGCCTTCTCCTCAACCATCTGTGACGTCACCTTCAGGTTCCTCATCACGAGGTTCATGTTCCGTGCTCCATCGCATGAGGATTCCACACGGCACCTGCACAGTCCATCAGAGACTCGTGAGCCTTCTCCTCAACCATCTGTGACGTCACCTTCAGGTTCCTCATCACGAGGTTCATGTTCCGTGCTCCATCGCATGAGGATTCCACACGGCACCTGCACAGTCCATCAGAGACTCGTGAGCCTTCTCCTCAACCATCTGTGACGTCACCTTCAGGTTCCTCATCACGAGGTTCATGTTCCGTGCTCCATCGCATGAGGATTCCACACGGCACCTGCACAGTCCATCAGAGACTCGTGAGCCTTCTCCTCAACCATCTGTGACGTCACCTTCAGGTTCCTCATCACGAGGTTCATGTTCCGTGCTCCATCGCATGAGGATTCCACACGGCACCTGCACAGTCCATCAGAGACTCGTGAGCCTACTTCTCAACCATCTGTGACGTCACCTTCAGGTTCCTCATCACGAGGTTCATGTTCCGTGCTCCATCGCATGAGGATTCCACACGGCACCTGCACAGTCCATCAGAGACTCGTGAGCCTTCTCCTCAACCATCTGTGACGTCACCTTCAGGTTCCTCATCACGAGGTTCATGTTCCGTGCTCCATCGCATGAGGATTCCACACGGCACCTGCACAGTCCATCAGAGACTCGTGAGCCTTCTCCTCAACCATCTGTGACGTCACCTTCAGGTTCCTCATCACGAGGTTCATGTTCCGTGCTCCATCGCATGAGGATTCCACACGACACCTGCACAGTCCATCAGAGACTCGTGAGCCTTCTCCTCAACCATCTGTGACGTCACCTTCAGGTTCCTCATCACGAGGTTCATGTTCCGTGCTCCATCGCATGAGGATTCCACACGGCACCTGCACAGTCCATCAGAGACTCGTGAGCCTTCTCCTCAACCATCTGTGACGTCACCTTCAGGTTCCTCATCGCGAGGTTCATGTTCCGTGCTCCATCGCATGAGGATTCCACACGGCACCTGCACAGTCCATCAGAGACTCGTGAGCCTTCTCCCCAACCATCTGTGACGTCACCTTCAGGTTCCTCATCACGAGGTTCATGTTCCGTGCTCCATCGCATGAGGATTCCACACGGCACCTGCACAGTCCATCAGAGACTCGTGAGCCTTCTCCTCAACCATCTGTGACGTCACCTTCAGGTTCCTCATCACGAGGTTCATGTTCCGTGCTCCATCGCATGAGGATTCCACACGACACCTGCACAGTCCATCAGAGACTCGTGAGCCTTCTCCCCAACCATCTGTGACGTCACCTTCAGGTTCCTCATCACGAGGTTCATGTTCCGTGCTCCATCGCATGAGGATTCCACACGACACCTGCACAGTCCATCAGAGACTCGTGAGCCTTCTCCTCAACCATCTGTGACGTCACCTTCAGGTTCCTCATCACGAGGTTCATGTTCCGTGCTCCATCGCATGAGGATTCCACACGGCACCTGCACAGTCCATCAGAGACTCGTGAGCCTTCTCCTCAACCATCTGTGACGTCACCTTCAGGTTCCTCATCACGAGGTTCATGTTCCGTGCTCCATCGCATGAGGATTCCACACGGCACCTGCACAGTCCATCAGAGACTCGTGAGCCTTCTCCTCAACCATCTGTGACGTCACCTTCAGGTTCCTCATCACGAGGTTCATGTTCCGTGCTCCATGGCATGAGGATTCCACACGGCACCTGCACAGTCCATCAGAGACTCGTGAGCCTTCTCCTCAACCATCTGTGACGTCACCTTCAGGTTCCTCATCACGAGGTTCATGTTCCGTGCTCCATCGCATGAGGATTCCACACGGCACCTGCACAGTCCATCAGAGACTCGTGAGCCTTCTTCTCAACCATCTGTGACGTCACCTTCAGGTTCCTCATCGCGAGGTTCATGTTCCGTGCTCCATCGCATGAGGATTCCACACGACACCTGCACAGTCCATCAGAGACTCGTGAGCCTTCTCCTCAACCATCTGTGACGTCACCTTCAGGTTCCTCATCACGAGGTTCATGTTCCGTGCACCATCGCATGAGGATTCCACACGGCACCTGCACAGTCCATCAGAGACTCGTGAGCCTTCTCCTCAACCATCTGTGACGTCACCTTCAGGTTCCTCATCACGAGGTTCATGTTCCGTGCTCCATCGCATGAGGATTCCACACGGCACCTGCACAGTCCATCAGAGACTCGTGAGCCTTCTCCTCAACCATCTGTGACGTCACCTTCAGGTTCCTCATCACGAGGTTCATGTTCCGTGCTCCATCGCATGAGGATTCCACACGGCACCTGCACAGTCCATCAGAGACTCGTGAGCCTTCTCCTCAACCATCTGTGACGTCACCTTCAGGTTCCTCATCACGAGGTTCATGTTCCGTGCTCCATCGCATGAGGATTCCACACGGCACCTGCACAGTCCATCAGAGACTCGTGAGCCTTCTCCTCAACCATCTGTGACGTCACCTTCAGGTTCCTCATCACGAGGTTCATGTTCCGTGCTCCATCGCATGAGGATTCCACACGGCACCTGCACAGTCCATCAGAGACTCGTGAGCCTTCTCCTCAACCATCTGTGACGTCACCTTCAGGTTCCTCATCACGAGGTTCATGTTCCGTGCTCCATCGCATGAGGATTCCACACGGCACCTGCACAGTCCATCAGAGACTCGTGAGCCTTCTCCTCAACCATCTGTGACGTCACCTTCAGGTTCCTCATCACGAGGTTCATGTTCCGTGCTCCATCGCATGAGGATTCCACACGGCACCTGCACAGTCCATCAGAGACTCGTGAGCCTTCTCCTCAACCATCTGTGACGTCACCTTCAGGTTCCTCATCACGAGGTTCATGTTCCGTGCTCCATCGCATGAGGATTCCACACGGCACCTGCACAGTCCATCAGAGACTCGTGAGCCTTCTCCTCAACCATCTGTGACGTCACCTTCAGGTTCCTCATTACGAGGTTCATGTTCCGTGCTCCATCGCATGAGGATTCCACACGGCACCTGCACAGTCCATCAGAGACTCGTGAGCCTTCTCCTCAACCATCTGTGACGTCACCTTCAGGTTCCTCATCACGAGGTTCATGTTCCGTGCTCCATCGCATGAGGATTCCACACGGCACCTGCACAGTCCATCAGAGACTCGTGAGCCTTCTCCTCAACCATCTGTGACGTCACCTTCAGGTTCCTCATCACGAGGTTCATGTTCCGTGCTCCATCGCATGAGGATTCCACACGGCACCTGCACAGTCCATCAGAGACTCGTGAGCCTTCTCCTCAACCATCTGTGACGTCACCTTCAGGTTCCTCATCGCGAGGTTCATGTTCCGTGCTCCATCGCATGAGGATTCCACACGGCACCTGCACAGTCCATCAGAGACTCGTGAGCCTTCTCCTCAACCATCTGTGACGTCACCTTCAGGTTCCTCATCACGAGGTTCATGTTCCGTGCTCCATCGCATGAGGATTCCACACGGCACCTGCACAGTCCATCAGAGACTCGTGAGCCTTCTCCTCAACCATCTGTGACGTCACCTTCAGGTTCCTCATCACGAGGTTCATGTTCCGTGCTCCATCGCATGAGGATTCCACACGGCACCTGCACAGTCCATCAGAGACTCGTGAGCCTTCTCCTCAACCATCTGTGACGTCACCTTCAGGTTCCTCATCACGAGGTTCATGTTCCGTGCTCCATCGCATGAGGATTCCACACGGCACCTGCACAGTCCATCAGAGACTCGTGAGCCTTCTCCTCAACCATCTGTGACGTCACCTTCAGGTTCCTCATCACGAGGTTCATGTTCCGTGCTCCATCGCATGAGGATTCCACACGGTACCTGCACAGTCCATCAGAGACTCGTGAGCCTTCTCCTCAACCATCTGTGACGTCACCTTCAGGTTCCTCATCACGAGGTTCATGTTCCGTGCTCCATCGCATGAGGATTCCACACGGCACCTGCACAGTCCATCAGAGACTCGTGAGCCTTCTCCTCAACCATCTGTGACGTCACCTTCAGGTTCCTCATCACGAGGTTCATGTTCCGTGCTCCATCGCATGAGGATTCCACACGGCACCTGCACAGTCCATCAGAGACTCGTGAGCCTTCTCCTCAACCATCTGTGACGTCACCTTCAGGTTCCTCATCACGAGGTTCATGTTCCGTGCTCCATCGCATGAGGATTCCACACGGCACCTGCACAGTCCATCAGAGACTCGTGAGCCTTCTCCTCAACCATCTGTGACGTCACCTTCAGGTTCCTCATCACGAGGTTCATGTTCCGTGCTCCATCGCATGAGGATTCCACACGGCACCTGCACAGTCCATCAGAGACTCGTGAGCCTTCTCCTCAACCATCTGTGACGTCACCTTCAGGTTCCTCATCACGAGGTTCATGTTCCGTGCTCCATCGCATGAGGATTCCACACGGCACCTGCACAGTCCATCAGAGACTCGTGAGCCTTCTCCTCAACCATCTGTGACGTCACCTTCAGGTTCCTCATCACGAGGTTCATGTTCCGTGCTCCATCGCATGAGGATTCCACACGGCACCTGCACAGTCCATCAGAGACTCGTGAGCCTTCTCCTCAACCATCTGTGACGTCACCTTCAGGTTCCTCATCACGAGGTTCATGTTCCGTGCTCCATCGCATGAGGATTCCACACGGCACCTGCACAGTCCATCAGAGACTCGTGAGCCTTCTCCTCAACCATCTGTGACGTCACCTTCAGGTTCCTCATCACGAGGTTCATGTTCCGTGCTCCATCGCATGAGGATTCCACACGGCACCTGCACAGTCCATCAGAGACTCGTGAGCCTTCTCCTCAACCATCTGTGACGTCACCTTCAGGTTCCTCATCACGAGGTTCATGTTCCGTGCTCCATCGCATGAGGATTCCACACGGCACCTGCACAGTCCATCAGAGACTCGTGAGCCTTCTCCTCAACCATCTGTGACGTCACCTTCAGGTTCCTCATCACGAGGTTCATGTTCCGTGCTCCATCGCATGAGGATTCCACACGGCACCTGCACAGTCCATCAGAGACTCGTGAGCCTTCTCCTCAACCATCTGTGACGTCACCTTCAGGTTCCTCATCACGAGGTTCATGTTCCGTGCTCCATCGCATGAGGATTCCACACGGCACCTGCACAGTCCATCAGAGACTCGTGAGCCTTCTCCTCAACCATCTGTGACGTCACCTTCAGGTTCCTCATCACGAGGTTCATGTTCCGTGCTCCATCGCATGAGGATTCCACACGGCACCTGCACAGTCCATCAGAGACTCGTGAGCCTTCTCCTCAACCATCTGTGACGTCACCTTCAGGTTCCTCATTACGAGGTTCATGTTCCGTGCTCCATCGCATGAGGATTCCACACGGCACCTGCACAGTCCATCAGAGACTCGTGAGCCTTCTCCTCAACCATCTGTGACGTCACCTTCAGGTTCCTCATCACGAGGTTCATGTTCCGTGCTCCATCGCATGAGGATTCCACACGGCACCTGCACAGTCCATCAGAGACTCGTGAGCCTTCTCCTCAACCATCTGTGACGTCACCTTCAGGTTCCTCATCACGAGGTTCATGTTCCGTGCTCCATCGCATGAGGATTCCACACGACACCTGCACAGTCCATCACAGACTCGTGAGCCTTCTCCTCAACCATCTGTGACGTCACCTTCAGGTTCCTCATCGCGAGGTTCATGTTCCGTGCTCCATCGCATGAGGATTCCACACGGCACCTGCACAGTCCATCAGAGACTCGTGAGCCTTCTCCTCAACCATCTGTGACGTCACCTTCAGGTTCCTCATCACGAGGTTCATGTTCCGTGCTCCATCGCATGAGGATTCCACACGGCACCTGCACAGTCCATCAGAGACTCGTGAGCCTTCTCCTCAACCATCTGTGACGTCACCTTCAGGTTCCTCATCACGAGGTTCATGTTCCGTGCTCCATCGCATGAGGATTCCACACGGCACCTGCACAGTCCATCAGAGACTCGTGAGCCTTCTCCTCAACCATCTGTGACGTCACCTTCAGGTTCCTCATCACGAGGTTCATGTTCCGTGCTCCATCGCATGAGGATTCCACACGACACCTGCACAGTCCATCAGAGACTCGTGAGCCTTCTCCTCAACCATCTGTGACGTCACCTTCAGGTTCCTCATCACGAGGTTCATGTTCCGTGCTCCATCGCATGAGGATTCCACACGGCACCTGCACAGTCCATCAGAGACTCGTGAGCCTTCTCCTCAACCATCTGTGACGTCACCTTCAGGTTCCTCATCACGAGGTTCATGTTCCGTGCTCCATCTCATGAGGATTCCACACGGCACCTGCACAGTCCATCAGAGACTCGTGAGCCTTCTCCTCAACCATCTGTGACGTCACCTTCAGGTTCCTCATCACGAGGTTCATGTTCCGTGCTCCATCGCATGAGGATTCCACACGGCACCTGCACAGTCCATCAGAGACTCGTGAGCCTTCTCCTCAACCATCTGTGACGTCACCTTCAGGTTCCTCATCACGAGGTTCATGTTCCGTGCTCCATCGCATGAGGATTCCACACGGCACCTGCACAGTCCATCAGAGACTCGTGAGCCTTCTCCTCAACCATCTGTGACGTCACCTTCAGGTTCCTCATCACGAGGTTCATGTTCCGTGCTCCATCGCATGAGGATTCCACACGGCACCTGCACAGTCCATCAGAGACTCGTGAGCCTTCTCCTCAACCATCTGTGACGTCACCTTCAGGTTCCTCATCGCGAGGTTCATGTTCCGTGCTCCATCGCATGAGGATTCCACACGGCACCTGCACAGTCCATCAGAGACTCGTGAGCCTTCTCCTCAACCATCTGTGACGTCACCTTCAGGTTCCTCATCACGAGGTTCATGTTCCGTGCTCCATCGCATGAGGATTCCACACGGCACCTGCACAGTCCATCAGAGACTCGTGAGCCTTCTCCTCAACCATCTGTGACGTCACCTTCAGGTTCCTCATCACGAGGTTCATGTTCCGTGCTCCATCGCATGAGGATTCCACACGGCACCTGCACAGTCCATCAGAGACTCGTGAGCCTTCTCCTCAACCATCTGTGACGTCACCTTCAGGTTCCTCATCGCGAGGTTCATGTTCCGTGCTCCATCGCATGAGGATTCCACACGGCACCTGCACAGTCCATCAGAGACTCGTGAGCCTTCTCCTCAACCATCTGTGACGTCACCTTCAGGTTCCTCATCGCGAGGTTCATGTTCCGTGCTCCATCGCATGAGGATTCCACACGGCACCTGCACAGTCCATCAGAGACTCGTGAGCCTTCTCCTCAACCATCTGTGACGTCACCTTCAGGTTCCTCATCACGAGGTTCATGTTCCGTGCTCCATCGCATGAGGATTCCACACGGCACCTGCACAGTCTATCAGAGACTCGTGAGCCTTCTCCTCAACCATCTGTGACGTCACCTTCAGGTTCCTCATCACGAGGTTCATGTTCCGTGCTCCATCGCATGAGGATTCCACACGGCACCTGCACAGTCCATCAGAGACTCTTGAGCCTTCTCCTCAACCATCTGTGACGTCACCTTCAGGTTCCTCATCAAGAGGTTCATGTTCCGTGCTCCATCGCATGAGGATTCCACACGGCACCTGCACAGTCCATCAGAGACTCGTGAGCCTTCTCCTCAACCATCTGTGACGTCACCTTCAGGTTCCTCATCGCGAGGTTCATGTTCCGTGCTCCATCGCATGAGGATTCCACACGACACCTGCACAGTCCATCAGAGACTCGTGAGCCTTCTCCTCAACCATCTGTGACGTCACCTTCAGGTTCCTCATCACGAGGTTCATGTTCCGTGCTCCATCGCATGAGGATTCCACACGGCACCTGCACAGTCCCTCAGAGACTCGTGAGCCTTCTCCTCAACCATCTGTGACGTCACCTTCAGGTTCCTCATCACGAGGTTCATGTTCCGTGCTCCATCGCATGAGGATTCCACACGGCACCTGCACAGTCCATCAGAGACTCGTGAGCCTTCTCCTCAACCATCTGTGACGTCACCTTCAGGTTCCTCATCGCGAGGTTCATGTTCCGTGCTCCATCGCATGAGGATTCCACACGGCACCTGCACAGTCCATCAGAGACTCGTGAGCCTTCTCCTCAACCATCTGTGACGTCACCTTCAGGTTCCTCATCACGAGGTTCATGTTCCGTGCTCCATCGCATGAGGATTCCACACGGCACCTGCACAGTCCATCAGAGACTCGTGAGCCTTCTCCTCAACCATCTGTGACTTCACCTTCAGGTTCCTCATCACGAGGTTCATGTTCCGTGCTCCATCGCATGAGGATTCCACACGGCACCTGCACAGTCCATCAGAGACTCGTGAGCCTTCTCCTCAACCATCTGTGACGTCACCTTCAGGTTCCTCATCACGAGGTTCATGTTCCGTGCTCCATCGCATGAGGATTCCACACGGCACCTGCACAGTCCATCAGAGACTCGTGAGCCTTCTTCTCAACCATCTGTGACGTCACCTTCAGGTTCCTCATCACGAGGTTCATGTTCCGTGCTCCATCGCATGAGGATTCCACACGGCACCTGCACAGTCCATCAGAGACTCGTGAGCCTTCTCCTCAACCATCTGTGACGTCACCTTCAGGTTCCTCATCACGAGGTTCATGTTCCGTGCTCCATCGCATGAGGATTCCACACGACACCTGCACAGTCCATCAGAGACTCGTGAGCCTTCTCCTCAACCATCTGTGACGTCACCTTCAGGTTCCTCATCACGAGGTTCATGTTCCGTGCTCCATCGCATGAGGATTCCACACGGCACCTGCACAGTCCATCAGAGACTCGTGAGCCTTCTCCTCAACCATCTGTGACGTCACCTTCAGGTTCCTCATCACGAGGTTCATGTTCCGTGCTCCATCGCATGAGGATTCCACACGGCACCTGCACAGTCCATCAGAGACTCGTGAGCCTTCTCCTCAACCATCTGTGACGTCACCTTCAGGTTCCTCATCACGAGGTTCATGTTCCGTGCTCCATCGCATGAGGATTCCACACGGCACCTGCACAGTCCATCAGAGACTCGTGAGCCTTCTCCTCAACCATCTGTGACGTCACCTTCAGGTTCCTCATCACGAGGTTCATGTTCCGTGCTCCATCGCATGAGGATTCCACACGGCACCTGCACAGTCCATCAGAGACTCGTGAGCCTTCTCCTCAACCATCTGTGACGTCACCTTCAGGTTCCTCATCACGAGGTTCATGTTCCGTGCTCCATCGCATGAGGATTCCACACGGCACCTGCACAGTCCATCAGAGACTCGTGAGCCTTCTCCTCAACCATCTGTGACGTCACCTTCAGGTTCCTCATCACGAGGTTCATGTTCCGTGCTCCATCGCATGAGGATTCCACACGGCACCTGCACAGTCCATCAGAGACTCGTGAGCCTTCTCCTCAACCATCTGTGACGTCACCTTCAGGTTCCTCATCACGAGGTTCATGTTCCGTGCTCCATCGCATGAGGATTCCACACGGCACCTGCACAGTCCATCAGAGACTCGTGAGCCTTCTCCTCAACCATCTGTGACGTCACCTTCAGGTTCCTCATCACGAGGTTCATGTTCCGTGCTCCATCGCATGAGGATTCCACACGGCACCTGCACAGTCCATCAGAGACTCGTGAGCCTTCTCCTCAACCATCTGTGACGTCACCTTCAGGTTCCTCAACACGAGGTTCATGTTCCGTGCTCCATCGCATGAGGATTCCACACGACACCTGCACAGTCCATCAGAGACTCGTGAGCCTTCTCCTCAACCATCTGTGACGTCACCTTCAGGTTCCTCATCACGAGGTTCATGTTCCGTGCTCCATCGCATGAGGATTCCACACGGCACCTGCACAGTCCATCAGAGACTCGTGAGCCTTCTTCTCAACCATCTGTGACGTCACCTTCAGGTTCCTCATCGCGAGGTTCATGTTCCGTGCTCCATCGCATGAGGATTCCACACGACACCTGCACAGTCCATCAGAGACTCGTGAGCCTTCTCCTCAACCATCTGTGACGTCACCTTCAGGTTCCTCATCACGAGGTTCATGTTCCGTGCTCCATCGCATGAGGATTCCACACGGCACCTGCACAGTCCATCAGAGACTCGTGAGCCTTCTTCTCAACCATCTGTGACGTCACCTTCAGGTTCCTCATCACGAGGTTTATGTTCCGTGCTCCATCGCATGAGGATTCCACACGGCACCTGCACAGTCCATCAGAGACTCGTGAGCCTTCTCCTCAACCATCTGTGACGTCACCTTCAGGTTCCTCATCACGAGGTTCATGTTCCGTGCTCCATCGCATGAGGATTCCACACGGCACCTGCACAGTCCATCGGAGACTCGTGAGCCTTCTCCTCAACCATCTGTGACGTCACCTTCAGGTTCCTCATCACGAGGTTCATGTTCCGTGCTCCATCGCATGAGGATTCCACACGACACCTGCACAGTCCATCAGAGACTCGTGAGCCTTCTCCTCAACCATCTGTGACGTCACCTTCAGGTTCCTCATCACGAGGTTCATGTTCCGTGCTCCATCGCATGAGGATTGCACACGGCACCTGCACAGTCCATCAGAGACTCGTGAGCCTTCTCCTCAACCATCTGTGACGTCACCTTCAGGTTCCTCATCGCGAGGTTCATGTTCCGTGCTCCATCGCATGAGGATTGCACAAGGCACCTGCACAGTCCATCAGAGACTCGTGAGCCTTCTCCTCAACCATCTGTGACGTCACCTTCAGGTTCCTCATCACGAGGTTCATGTTCCGTGCTCCATCGCATGAGGATTCCACACGGCACCTGCACAGTCCATCAGAGACTCGTGAGCCTTCTCCTCAACCATCTGTGACGTCACCTTCAGGTTCCTTATCGCGAGGTTCATGTTCCGTGCTCCATCGCATGAGGATTCCACACGGCACCTGCACAGTCCATCAGAGACTCGTGAGCCTTCTCCTCAACCATCTGTGACGTCACCTTCAGGTTCCTCATCACGAGGTTCATGTTCCGTGCTCCATCGCATGAGGATTCCACACGGCACCTGCACAGTCCATCAGAGACTCGTGAGCCTTCTCCTCAACCATCTGTGACGTCACCTTCAGGTTCCTCATCACGAGGTTCATGTTCCGTGCTCCATCGCATGAGGATTCCACACGACACCTGCACAGTCCATCAGAGACTCGTGAGCCTTCTCCTCAACCATCTGTGACGTCACCTTCAGGTTCCTCATCGCGA
Source organism: Brachyptera risi (assembly GCA_964007535.1). Classification (NCBI taxonomy): domain Eukaryota; kingdom Metazoa; phylum Arthropoda; class Insecta; order Plecoptera; family Taeniopterygidae; genus Brachyptera; species Brachyptera risi. Next base: position 868,274 of record OZ023332.1, read on the forward strand.
GGTTCATGTTCCGTGCTCCATCGCATGAGGATTCCACACGGCACCTGCACAGTCCATCAGAGACTCGTGAGCCTTCTCCTCAACCATCTGTGACGTCACCTTCAGGTTCCTCATCGCGAGGTTCATGTTCCGTGCTCCATCGCATGAGGATTCCACACGGCACCTGCACAGTCCATCAGAGACTCGTGAGCCTTCTTCTCAACCATCTGTGACGTCACCTTCAGGTTCCTCATCACGAGGTTCATGTTCCGTGCTCCATCGCATGAGGATTCCACACGGCACCTGCACAGTCCATCAGAGACTCGTGAGCCTTCTCCTCAACCATCTGTGACGTCACCTTCAGGTTCCTCATCACGAGGTTCATGTTCCGTGCTCCATCGCATGAGGATTCCACACGACACCTGCACAGTCCATCAGAGACTCGTGAGCCTTCTTCTCAACCATCTGTGACGTCACCTTCAGGTTCCTCATCACGAGGTTCATGTTCCGTGCTCCATCGCATGAGGATTCCACACGGCACCTGCACAGTCCATCAGAGACTCGTGAGCCTTCTTCTCAACCATCTGTGACGTCACCTTCAGGTTCCTCATCACGAGGTTCATGTTCCGTGCTCCATCGCATGAGGATTCCACACGGCACCTGCACAGTCCATCAGAGACTCGTGAGCCTTCTCCTCAACCATCTGTGACGTCACCTTCAGGTTCCTCATCACGAGGTTCATGTTCCGTGCTCCATCGCATGAGGATTCCACACGGCACCTGCACAGTCCATCAGAGACTCGTGAGCCTTCTCCTCAACCATCTGTGACGTCACCTTCAGGTTCCTCATCACGAGGTTCATGTTCCGTGCTCCATCGCATGAGGATTCCACACGGCACCTGCACAGTCCATCAGAGACTCGTGAGCCTTCTCCTCAACCATCTGTGACGTCACCTTCAGGTTCCTCATCACGAGGTTCATGTTCCGTGCTCCATCGCATGAGGATTCCACACGGCACCTGCACAGTCCATCAGAGACTCGTGAGCCTTCTCCTCAACCATCTGTGACGTCACCTTCAGGTTCCTCATCACGAGGTTCATGTTCCGTGCTCCATCGCATGAGGATTCCACACGACACCTGCACAGTCCATCAGAGACTCGTGAGCCTTCTCCTCAACCATCTGTGACGTCACCTTCAGGTTCCTCATCACGAGGTTCATGTTCCGTGCTCCATCGCATGAGGATTCCACACGACACCTGCACAGTCCATCAGAGACTCGTGAGCCTTCTCCTCAACCATCTGTGACGTCACCTTCAGGTTCCTCATCACGAGGTTCATGTTCCGTGCTCCATCGCATGAGGATTCCACACGACACCTGCACAGTCCATCAGAGACTCGTGAGCCTTCTCCTCAACCATATGTGACGTCACCTTCAGGTTCCTCATCACGAGGTTCATGTTCCGTGCTCCATCGCATGAGGATTCCACACGGCACCTGCACAGTCCATCAGAGACTCGTGAGCCTTCTCCTCAACCATCTGTGACGTCACCTTCAGGTTCCTCATCACGAGGTTCATGTTCCGTGCTCCATCGCATGAGGATTCCACACGACACCTGCACAGTCCATCAGAGACTCGTGAGCCTTCTCCTCAACCATATGTGACGTCACCTTCAGGTTCCTCATCACGAGGTTCATGTTCCGTGCTCCATCGCATGAGGATTCCACACGGCACCTGCACAGTCCATCAGAGACTCGTGAGCCTTCTCCTCAACCATATGTGACGTCACCTTCAGGTTCCTCATCACGAGGTTCATGTTCCGTGCTCCATCGCATGAGGATTCCACACGGCACCTGCACAGTCCATCAGAGACTCGTGAGCCTTCTCCTCAACCATCTGTGACGTCACCTTCAGGTTCCTCATCACGAGGTTCATGTTCCGCACTCCATCGCATGAGGATTCCACTTGACACCTGCACAGTCCATCAGAGACTCGTGAGCCTTCTTCTCAACCATCTGTGACGTCACCTTCAGGTTCCTCATCACGAGGTTCATGTTCCGTGCTCCATCGCATGAGGATTCCACACGGCACCTGCACAGTCCATCAGAGACTCGTGAGCCTTCTCCTCAACCATCTGTGACGTCACCTTCAGGTTCCTCATCACGAGGTTCATGTTCCGTGCTCCATCGCATGAGGATTCCACACGGCACCTGCACAGTCCATCAGAGACTCGTGAGCCTTCTCCTCAACCATCTGTGACGTCACCTTCAGGTTCCTCATCACGAGGTTCATGTTCCGTGCTCCATCGCATGAGGATTCCACACGGCACCTGCACAGTCCATCAGAGACTCGTGAGCCTTCTCCTCAACCATCTGTGACGTCACCTTCAGGTTCCTCATCAAGAGGTTCATGTTCCGTGCTCCATCGCATGAGGATTCCACACGGCACCTGCACAGTCCATCAGAGACTCGTGAGCCTTCTCCTCAACCATCTGTGACGTCACCTTCAGGTTCCTCATCACGAGGTTCATGTTCCGTGCTCCATCGCATGAGGATTCCACACGACACCTGCACAGTCCATCAGAGACTCGTGAGCCTTCTCCTCAACCATCTGTGACGTCACCTTCAGGTTCCTCATCACGAGGTTCATGTTCCGTGCTCCATCGCATGAGGATTCCACACGGCACCTGCACAGTCCATCAGAGACTCGTGAGCCTTCTCCTCAACCATCTGTGACGTCACCTTCAGGTTCCTCATCACGAGGTTCATGTTCCGTGCTCCATCGCATGAGGATTCCACACGGCACCTGCACAGTCCATCAGAGACTCGTGAGCCTTCTTCTCAACCATCTGTGACGTCACCTTCAGGTTCCTCATCACGAGGTTCATGTTTAGTGCTCCATCGCATGAGGATTCCACACGGCACCTGCACAGTCCATCAGAGACTCGTGAGCCTTCTCCTCAACCATCTGTGACGTCACCTTCAGGTTCCTCATCACGAGGTTCATGTTCCGTGCTCCATCGCATGAGGATTCCACACGACACCTGCACAGTCCATCAGAGACTCGTGAGCCTTCTCCTCAACCATCTGTGACGTCACCTTCAGGTTCCTCATCACGAGGTTCATGTTCCGTGCTCCATCGCATGAGGATTCCACACGGCACCTGCACAGTCCATCAGAGACTCGTGAGCCTTCTCCTCAACCATCTGTGACGTCACCTTCAGGTTCCTCATCACGAGGTTCATGTTCCGTGCTCCATCGCATGAGGATTCCACACGGCACCTGCACAGTCCATCAGAGACTCGTGAGCCTTCTCCTCAACCATCTGTGACGTCACCTTCAGGTTCCTCATCACGAGGTTCATGTTCCGTGCTCCATCGCATGAGGATTCCACACGACACCTGCACAGTCCATCAGAGACTCGTGAGCCTTCTCCTCAACCATCTGTGACGTCACCTTCAGGTTCCTCATCACGAGGTTCATGTTCCGTGCTCCATCGCATGAGGATTCCACACGGCACCTGCACAGTCCATCAGAGACTCGTGAGCCTTCTTCTCAACCATCTGTGACGTCACCTTCAGGTTCCTCATCACGAGGTTCATGTTCCGTGCTCCATCGCATGAGGATTCCACACGGCACCTGCACAGTCCATCAGAGACTCGTGAGCCTTCTCCTCAACCATCTGTGACGTCACCTTCAGGTTCCTCATCACGAGGTTCATGTTCCGTGCTCCATCGCATGAGGATTCCACACGACACCTGCACAGTCCATCAGAGACTCGTGAGCCTTCTCCTCAACCATCTGTGACGTCACCTTCAGGTTCCTCATCACGAGGTTCATGTTCCGTGCTCCATCGCATGAGGATTCCACACGGCACCTGCACAGTCCATCAGAGACTCGTGAGCCTTCTCCTCAACCATCTGTGACGTCACCTTCAGGTTCCTCATCACGAGGTTCATGTTCCGTGCTCCATGGCATGAGGATTCCACACGGCACCTGCACAGTCCATCAGAGACTCGTGAGCCTTCTCCTCAACCATCTGTGACGTCACCTTCAGGTTCCTCATCACGAGGTTCATGTTCCGTGCTCCATCGCATGAGGATTCCACACGGCACCTGCACAGTCCATCAGAGACTCGTGAGCCTTCTCCTCAACCATCTGTGACGTCACCTTCAGGTTCCTCATCACGAGGTTCATGTTCCGTGCTCCATCGCATGAGGATTCCACACGGCACCTGCACAGTCCATCAGAGACTCGTGAGCCTTCTCCTCAACCATCTGTGACGTCACCTTCAGGTTCCTCATCACGAGGTTCATGTTCCGTGCTCCATCGCATGAGGATTCCACACGGCACCTGCACAGTCCATCAGAGACTCGTGAGCCTTCTTCTCAACCATCTGTGACGTCACCTTCAGGTTCCTCATCACGAGGTTCATGTTCCGTGCTCCATCGCATGAGGATTCCACACGGCACCTGCACAGTCCATCAGAGACTCGTGAGCCTTCTCCTCAACCATCTGTGACGTCACCTTCAGGTTCCTCATCACGAGGTTCATGTTCCGTGCTCCATCGCATGAGGATTCCACACGGCACCTGCACAGTCCATCAGAGACTCGTGAGCCTTCTCCTCAACCATCTGTGACGTCACCTTCAGGTTCCTCATCACGAGGTTCATGTTCCGTGCTCCATCGCATGAGGATTCCACACGGCACCTGCACAGTCCATCAGAGACTCGTGAGCCTTCTCCTCAACCATCTGTGACGTCACCTTCAGGTTCCTCATCACGAGGTTCATGTTCCGTGCTCCATCGCATGAGGATTCCACACGGCACCTGCACAGTCCATCAGAGACTCGTGAGCCTTCTCCTCAACCATCTGTGACGTCACCTTCAGGTTCCTCATCACGAGGTTCATGTTCCGTGCTCCATCGCATGAGGATTCCACACGGCACCTGCACAGTCCATCAGAGACTCGTGAGCCTTCTCCTCAACCATCTGTGACGTCACCTTCAGGTTCCTCATCACGAGGTTCATGTTCCGTGCTCCATCGCATGAGTATTCCACAAGACACCTGCACAGTCCATCAGAGACTCGTGAGCCTTCTCCTCAACCATCTGTGACGTCACCTTCAGGTTCCTCATCACGAGGTTCATGTTCCGTGCTCCATCGCATGAGGATTCCACACGGCACCTGCACAGTCCATCAGAGACTCGTGAGCCTTCTCCTCAACCATCTGTGACGTCACCTTCAGGTTCCTCATCACGAGGTTCATGTTCCGTGCTCCATCGCATGAGGATTCCACACGGCACCTGCACAGTCCATCAGAGACTCGTGAGCCTTCTCCTCAACCATCTGTGACGTCACCTTCAGGTTCCTCATCACGAGGTTCATGTTCCGTGCTCCATCGCATGAGGATTCCACACGGCACCTGCACAGTCCATCAGAGACTCGTGAGCCTTCTCCTCAACCATCTGTGACGTCACCTTCAGGTTCCTCATCGCGAGGTTCATGTTCCGTGCTCCATCGCATGAGGATTCCACACGGCACCTGCACAGTCCATCAGAGACTCGTGAGCCTTCTCCTCAACCATCTGTGACGTCACCTTCAGGTTCCTCATCACGAGGTTCATGTTCCGTGCTCCATCGCATGAGGATTCCACACGGCACCTGCACAGTCCATCAGAGACTCGTGAGCCTTCTCCTCAACCATCTGTGACGTCACCTTCAGGTTCCTCATCACGAGGTTCATGTTCCGTGCTCCATCGCATGAGGATTCCACACGGCACCTGCACAGTCCATCAGAGACTCGTGAGCCTTCTCCTCAACCATCTGTGACGTCACCTTCAGGTTCCTCATCACGAGGTTCATGTTCCGTGCTCCATCGCATGAGGATTCCACACGGCACCTGCACAGTCCATCAGAGACTCGTGAGCCTTCTCCTCAACCATCTGTGACGTCACCTTCAGGTTCCTCATCACGAGGTTCATGTTCCGTGCTCCATCGCATGAGGATTCCACACGGCACCTGCACAGTCCATCAGAGACTCGTGAGCCTTCTCCTCAACCATCTGTGACGTCACCTTCAGGTTCCTCATCACGAGGTTCATGTTCCGTGCTCCATCGCATGAGGATTCCACACGGCACCTGCACAGTCCATCAGAGACTCGTGAGCCTTCTCCTCAACCATCTGTGACGTCACCTTCAGGTTCCTCATCACGAGGTTCATGTTCCGTGCTCCATCGCATGAGGATTCCACACGACACCTGCACAGTCCATCAGAGACTCGTGAGCCTTCTCCTCAACCATCTGTGACGTCACCTTCAGGTTCCTCATCACGAGGTTCATGTTCCGTGCTCCATCGCATGAGGATTCCACACGGCACCTGCACAGTCCATCAGAGACTCGTGAGCCTTCTCCTCAACCATCTGTGACGTCACCTTCAGGTTCCTCATCACGAGGTTCATGTTCCGTGCTCCATCGCATGAGGATTCCACACGGCACCTGCACAGTCCATCAGAGACTCGTGAGCCTTCTCCTCAACCATCTGTGACGTCACCTTCAGGTTCCTCATCACGAGGTTCATGTTCCGTGCTCCATCGCATGAGGATTCCACACGGGACCTGCACAGTCCATCAGAGACTCGTGAGCCTTCTCCTCAACCATCTGTGACGTCACCTTCAGGTTCCTCATCACGAGGTTCATGTTCCGTGCTCCATCGCATGAGGATTCCACACGGCACCTGCACAGTCCATCAGAGACTCGTGAGCCTTCTCCTCAACCATCTGTGACGTCACCTTCAGGTTCCTCATCACGAGGTTCATGTTCCGTGCTCCATCGCATGAGGATTCCACACGACACCTGCACAGTCCATCAGAGACTCGTGAGCCTTCTCCTCAACCATCTGTGACGTCACCTTCAGGTTCCTCATCACGAGGTTCATGTTCCGTGCTCCATCGCATGAGGATTCCACACGGCACCTGCACAGTCCATCAGAGACTCGTGAGCCTTCTCCTCAACCATCTGTGACGTCACCTTCAGGTTCCTCATCACGAGGTTCATGTTCCGTGCTCCATCGCATGAGGATTCCACACGGCACCTGCACAGTCCATCAGAGACTCGTGAGCCTTCTCCTCAACCATCTGTGACGTCACCTTCAGGTTCCTCATCACGAGGTTCATGTTCCGTGCTCCATCGCATGAGGATTCCACACGGCACCTGCACAGTCCATCAGAGACTCGTGAGCCTTCTCCTCAACCATCTGTGACGTCACCTTCAGGTTCCTCATCACGAGGTTCATGTTCCGTGCTCCATCGCATGAGGATTCCACACGGCACCTGCACAGTCCATCAGAGACTCGTGAGCCTTCTCCTCAACCATCTGTGACGTCACCTTCAGGTTCCTCATCACGAGGTTCATGTTCCGTGCTCCATCGCATGAGGATTCCACACGGCACCTGCACAGTCCATCAGAGACTCGTGAGCCTTCTCCTCAACCATCTGTGACGTCACCTTCAGTTTCCTCATCGCGAGGTTCATGTTCCGTGCTCCATCGCATGAGGATTCCACACGGCACCTGCACAGTCCATCAGAGACTCGTGAGCCTTCTCCTCAACCATCTGTGACGTCACCTTCAGGTTCCTCATCACGAGGTTCATGTTCCGTGCTCCATCGCATGAGGATTCCACACGGCACCTGCACAGTCCATCAGAGACTCGTGAGCCTTCTCCTCAACCATCTGTGACGTCACCTTCAGGTTCCTCATCACGAGGTTCATGTTCCGTGCTCCATCGCATGAGGATTCCACACGGCACCTGCACAGTCCATCAGAGACTCGTGAGCCTTCTCCTCAACCATCTGTGACGTCACCTTCAGGTTCCTCATCACGAGGTTCATGTTCCGTGCTCCATGGCATGAGGATTCCACACGGCACCTGCACAGTCCATCAGAGACTCGTGAGCCTTCTTCTCAACCATCTGTGACGTCACCTTCAGGTTCCTCATCACGAGGTTCATGTTCCGTGCTCCATCGCATGAGGATTCCACACGGCACCTGCACAGTCCATCAGAGACTCGTGAGCCTTCTCCTCAACCATCTGTGACGTCACCTTCAGGTTCCTCATCACGAGGTTCATGTTCCGTGCTCCATCGCATGAGGATTCCACACGGCACCTGCACAGTCCATCAGAGACTCGTGAGCCTTCTCCTCAACCATCTGTGACGTCACCTTCAGGTTCCTCATCACGAGGTTCATGTTCCGTGCTCCATCGCATGAGGATTCCACACGGCACCTGCACAGTCCATCAGAGACTCGTGAGCCTTCTCCTCAACCATCTGTGACGTCACCTTCAGGTTCCTCATCACGAGGTTCATGTTCCGTGCTCCATCGCATGAGGATTCCACACGGCACCTGCACAGTCCATCACAGACTCGTGAGCCTTCTCCTCAACCATCTGTGACGTCACCTTCAGGTTCCTCATTACGAGGTTCATGTTCCGTGCTCCAACGCATGAGGATTCCACACGGCACCTGCACAGTCCATCAGAGACTCGTGAGCCTTCTCCTCAACCATCTGTGACGTCACCTTCAGGTTCCTCATCACGAGGTTCATGTTCCGTGCTCCATCGCATGAGGATTCCACACGGCACCTGCACAGTCCATCAGAGACTCGTGAGCCTTCTCCTCAACCATCTGTGACGTCACCTTCAGGTTCCTCATCACGAGGTTCATGTTCCGTGCTCCATCGCATGAGGATTCCACACGGCACCTGCACAGTCCATCAGAGACTCGTGAGCCTTCTCCTCAACCATCTGTGACGTCACCTTCAGGTTCCTCATCACGAGGTTCATGTTCCGTGCTCCATCGCATGAGGATTCCACACGGCACCTGCACAGTCCATCAGAGACTCGTGAGCCTTCTCCTCAACCATCTGTGACGTCACCTTCAGGTTCCTCATCACGAGGTTCATGTTCCGTGCTCCATCGCATGAGGATTCCACACGGCACCTGCACAGTCCATCAGAGACTCGTGAGCCTTCTCCTCAACCATCTGTGACGTCACCTTCAGGTTCCTCATCACGAGGTTCATGTTCCGTGCTCCATCGCATGAGGATTCCACACGGCACCTGCACAGTCCATCAGAGACTCGTGAGCCTTCTCCTCAACCATCTGTGACGTCACCTTCAGGTTCCTCATCACGAGGTTCATGTTCCGTGCTCCATCGCATGAGGATTCCACACGGCACCTGCACAGTCCATCAGAGACTCGTGAGCCTTCTCCTCAACCATCTGTGACGTCACCTTCAGGTTCCTCATCACGAGGTTCATGTTCCGTGCTCCATCGCATGAGGATTCCACACGAAACCTGCACAGTCCATCAGAGACTCGTGAGCCTTCTCCTCAACCATCTGTGACGTCACCTTCAGGTTCCTCATCACGAGGTTCATGTTCCGTGCTCCATCGCATGAGGATTCCACACGGCACCTGCACAGTCCATCAGAGACTCGTGAGCCTTCTCCTCAACCATCTGTGACGTCACCTTCAGGTTCCTCATCACGAGGTTCATGTTCCGTGCTCCATCGCATGAGGATTCCACACGACACCTGCACAGTCCATCAGAGACTCGTGAGCCTTCTCCTCAACCATCTGTGACGTCACCTTCAGGTTCCTCATCACGAGGTTCATGTTCCGTGCTCCATTGCATGAGGATTCCACACGGCACCTGCACAGTCCATCAGAGACTCGTGAGCCTTCTCCTCAACCATCTGTGACGTCACCTTCAGGTTCCTCATCACGAGGTTCATGTTCCGTGCTCCATCGCATGAGTATTCCACACGGCACCTGCACAGTCCATCAGAGACTCGTGAGCCTTCTTCTCAACCATCTGTGACGTCACCTTCAGGTTCCTCATCACGAGGTTCATGTTCCGTGCTCCATCGCATGAGGATTCCACACGACACCTGCACAGTCCATCAGAGACTCGTGAGCCTTCTCCTCAACCATCTGTGACGTCACCTTCAGGTTCCTCATCACGAGGTTCATGTTCCGTGCTCCATCGCATGAGGATTCCACACGGCACCTGCACAGTCCATCAGAGACTCGTGAGCCTTCTCCTCAACCATCTGTGACGTCACCTTCAGGTTCCTCATCACGAGGTTCATGTTCCGTGCTCCATCGCATGAGGATTCCACACGGCACCTGCACAGTCCATCAGAGACTCGTGAGCCTTCTCCTCAACCATCTGTGACGTCACCTTCAGGTTCCTCATCACGAGGTTCATGTTCCGTGCTCCATCGCATGAGGATTCCACACGACACCTGCACAGTCCATCAGAGACTCGTGAGCCTTCTCCTCAACCATCTGTGACGTCACCTTCAGGTTCCTCATCACGAGGTTCATGTTCCGTGCTCCATCGCATGAGGATTCCACACGGCACCTGCACAGTCCATCAGAGACTCGTGAGCCTTCTCCTCAACCATCTGTGACGTCACCTTCAGGTTCCTCATCACGAGGTTCATGTTCCGTGCTCCATCGCATGAGGATTCCACACGGCACCTGCACAGTCCATCAGAGACTCGTGAGCCTTCTCCTCAACCATCTGTGACGTCACCTTCAGGTTCCTCATCGCGAGGTTCATGTTCCGTGCTCCATCGCATGAGGATTCCACACGACACCTGCACAGTCCATCAGAGACTCGTGAGCCTTCTCCTCAACCATCTGTGACGTCACCTTCAGGTTCCTCATCACGAGGTTCATGTTCCGTGCTCCATCGCATGAGGATTCCACACGGCACCTGCACAGTCCATCAGAGACTCGTGAGCCTTCTCCTCAACCATCTGTGACGTCACCTTCAGGTTCCTCATCGCGAGGTTCATGTTCCGTGCTCCATCGCATGAGGATTCCACACGGCACCTGCACAGTCCATCAGAGACTCGTGAGCCTTCTCCTCAACCATCTGTGACGTCACCTTCAGGTTCCTCATCACGAGGTTCATGTTCCGTGCTCCATCGCATGAGGATTCCACACGGCACCTGCACAGTCCATCAGAGACTCGTGAGCCTTCTCCTCAACCATCTGTGACGTCACCTTCAGGTTCTTTATCACGAGGTTCATGTTCCGTGCTCCATCGCATGAGGATTCCACACGGCACCTGCACAGTCCATCAGAGACTCGTGAGCCTTCTCCTCAACCATCTGTGACGTCACCTTCAGGTTCCTCATCACGAGGTTCATGTTCCGTGCTCCATCGCATGAGGATTCCACACGGCACCTGCACAGTCCATCAGAGACTCGTGAGCCTTCTCCTCAACCATCTGTGACGTCACCTTCAGGTTCCTCATCACGAGGTTCATGTTCCGTGCTCCATCGCATGAGGATTCCACACGGCACCTGCACAGTCCATCAGAGACTCGTGAGCCTTCTCCTCAACCATCTGTGACGTCACCTTCAGGTTCCTCATCACGAGGTTCATGTTCCGTGCTCCATCGCATGAGGATTCCACACGACACCTGCACAGTCCATCAGAGACTCGTGAGCCTTCTCCTCAACCATCTGTGACGTCACCTTCAGGTTCCTCATCACGAGGTTCATGTTCCGTGCTCCATCGCATGAGGATTCCACACGGCACCTGCACAGTCCATCAGAGACTCGTGAGCCTTCTCCTCAACCATCTGTGACGTCACCTTCAGGTTCCTCATCACGAGGTTCATGTTCCGTGCTCCATCGCATGAGGATTCCACACGGCACCTGCACAGTCCATCAGAGACTCGTGAGCCTTCTCCTCAACCATCTGTGACGTCACCTTCAGGTTCCTCATCACGAGGTTCATGTTCCGTGCTCCATGGCATGAGGATTCCACACGGCACCTGCACAGTCCATCAGAGACTCGTGAGCCTTCTCCTCAACCATCTGTGACGTCACCTTCAGGTTCCTCATCACGAGGTTCATGTTCCGTGCTCCATCGCATGAGGATTCCACACGGCACCTGCACAGTCCATCAGAGACTCGTGAGCCTTCTCCTCAACCATCTGTGACGTCACCTTCAGGTTCCTCATCACGAGGTTCATGTTCCGTGCTCCATCGCATGAGGATTCCACACGGCACCTGCACAGTCCATCAGAGACTCGTGAGCCTTCTCCTCAACCATCTGTGACGTCACCTTCAGGTTCCTCATCACGAGGTTCATGTTCCGTGCTCCATCGCATGAGGATTCCACACGGCACCTGCACAGTCCATCAGAGACTCGTGAGCCTTCTCCTCAACCATCTGTGACGTCACCTTCAGGTTCCTCATCGCGAGGTTCATGTTCCGTGCTCCATCGCATGAGGATTCCACACGACACCTGCACAGTCCATCAGAGACTCGTGAGCCTTCTCCTCAACCATCTGTGACGTCACCTTCAGGTTCCTCATCGCGAGGTTCATGTTCCGTGCTCCATCGCATGAGGATTCCACACGGCACCTGCACAGTCCATCAGAGACTCGTGAGCCTTCTCCTCAACCATCTGTGACGTCACCTTCAGGTTCCTCATCACGAGGTTCATGTTCCGTGCTCCATCGCATGAGGATTCCACACGGCACCTGCACAGTCCATCAGAGACTCGTGAGCCTTCTCCTCAACCATCTGTGACGTCACCTTCAGGTTCCTCATCACGAGGTTCATGTTCCGTGCTCCATCGCATGAGGATTCCACACGGCACCTGCACAGTCCATCAGAGACTCGTGAGCCTTCTCCTCAACCATCTGTGACGTCACCTTCAGGTTCCTCATCACGAGGTTCATGTTCCGTGCTCCATCGCATGAGGATTCCACACGGCACCTGCACAGTCCATCAGAGACTCGTGAGCCTTCTCCTCAACCATCTGTGACGTCACCTTCAGGTTCCTCATCACGAGGTTCATGTTCCGTGCTCCATCGCATGAGGATTCCACACGACACCTGCACAGTCCATCAGAGACTCGTGAGCCTTCTCCTCAACCATCTGTGACGTCACCTTCAGGTTCCTCATCACGAGGTTCATGTTCCGTGCTCCATCGCATGAGGATTCCACACGGCACCTGCACAGTCCATCAGAGACTCGTGAGCCTTCTCCTCAACCATCTGTGACGTCACCTTCAGGTTCCTCATCACGAGGTTCATGTTCCGTGCTCCATCGCATGAGGATTCCACACGGCACCTGCACAGTCCATCAGAGACTCGTGAGCCTTCTCCTCAACCATCTGTGACGTCACCTTCAGGTTCCTCATCACGAGGTTCATGTTCCGTGCTCCATCGCATGAGGATTCCACACGGCACCTGCACAGTCCATCAGAGACTCGTGAGCCATCTACTCAACCATCTGTGACGTCACCTTCAGGTTCCTCATCACGAGGTTCATGTTCCGTGCTCCATCGCATGAGGATTCCACACGGCACCTGCACAGTCCATCAGAGACTCGTGAGCCTTCTCCTCAACCATCTGTGACGTCACCTTCAGGTTCCTCATCACGAGGTTCATGTTCCGTGCTCCATCGCATGAGGATTCCACACGGCACCTGCACAGTCCATCAGAGACTCGTGAGCCTTCTCCTCAACCATCTGTGACGTCACCTTCAGGTTCCTCATCACGAGGTTCATGTTCCGTGCTCCATCGCATGAGGATTCCACACGGCACCTGCACAGTCCATCAGAGACTCGTGAGCCTTCTCCTCAACCATCTGTGACGTCACCTTCAGGTTCCTCATCACGAGGTTCATGTTCCGTGCTCCATCGCATGAGGATTCCACACGGCACCTGCACAGTCCATCAGAGACTCGTGAGCCTTCTCCTCAACCATCTGTGACGTCACCTTCAGGTTCCTCATCACGAGGTTCATGTTCCGTGCTCCATCGCATGAGGATTCCACACGACACCTGCACAGTCCATCAGAGACTCGTGAGCCTTCTCCTCAACCATCTGTGACGTCACCTTCAGGTTCCTCATCACGAGGTTCATGTTCCGTGCTCCATCGCATGAGGATTCCACACGGCACCTGCACAGTCCATCAGAGACTCGTGAGCCTTCTCCTCAACCATCTGTGACGTCACCTTCAGGTTCCTCATCACGAGGTTCATGTTCCGTGCTCCATCGCATGAGGATTCCACACGGCACCTGCACAGTCCATCAGAGACTCGTGAGCCTTCTCCTCAACCATCTGTGACGTCACCTTCAGGTTCCTCATCACGAGGTTCATGTTCCGTGCTCCATCGCATGAGGATTCCACACGGCACCTGCACAGTCCATCAGAGACTCGTGAGCCTTCTCCTCAACCATCTGTGACGTCACCTTCAGGTTCCTCATCACGAGGTTCATGTTCCGTGCTCCATCGCATGAGGATTCCACACGACACCTGCACAGTCCATCAGAGACTCGTGAGCCTTCTCCTCAACCATCTGTGACGTCACCTTCAGGTTCCTCATCACGAGGTTCATGTTCCGTGCTCCATCGCATGAGGATTCCACACGACACCTGCACAGTCCATCAGAGACTCGTGAGCCTTCTCCTCAACCATCTGTGACGTCACCTTCAGGTTCCTCATCACGAGGTTCATGTTCCGTGCTCCATCGCATGAGGATTCCACACGGCACCTGCACAGTCCATCAGAGACTCGTTAGCCTTCTCCTCAACCATCTGTGACGTCACCTTCAGGTTCCTCATCACGAGGTTCATGTTCCGTGCTCCATCGCATGAGGATTCCACACGGCACCTGCACAGTCCATCAGAGACTCGTGAGCCTTCTCCTCAACCATCTGTGACGTCACCTTCAGGTTCCTCATCACGAGGTTCATGTTCCGTGCTCCATCGCATGAGGATTCCACACGGCACCTGCACAGTCCATCAGAGACTCGTGAGCCTTCTCCTCAACCATCTGTGACGTCACCTTCAGGTTCCTCATCACGAGGTTCATGTTCCGTGCTCCATCGCATGAGGATTCCACACGACACCTGCACAGTCCATCAGAGACTCGTGAGCCTTCTCCTCAACCATCTGTGACGTCACCTTCAGGTTCCTCATCACGAGGTTCATGTTCCGTGCTCCATCGCATGAGGATTCCACACGACACCTGCACAGTCCATCAGAGACTCGTGAGCCTTCTCCTCAACCATCTGTGACGTCACCTTCAGGTTCCTCATCACGAGGTTCATGTTCCGTGCTCCATCGCATGAGGATTCCACACGGCACCTGCACAGTCCATCAGAGACTCGTGAGCCATCTACTCAACCATCTGTGACGTCACCTTCAGGTTCCTCATCACGAGGTTCATGTTCCGTGCTCCATCGCATGAGGATTCCACACGGCACCTGCACAGTCCATCAGAGACTCGTGAGCCTTCTCCTCAACCATCTGTGACGTCACCTTCAGGTTCCTCATCACGAGGTTCATGTTCCGTGCTCCATCGCATGAGGATTCCACACGGCACCTGCACAGTCCATCAGAGACTCGTGAGCCTTCTCCTCAACCATCTGTGACGTCACCTTCAGGTTCCTCATCACGAGGTTCATGTTCCGTGCTCCATCGCATGAGGATTCCACACGGCACCTGCACAGTCCATCAGAGACTCGTGAGCCTTCTCCTCAACCATCTGTGACGTCACCTTCAGGTTCCTCATCACGAGGTTCATGTTCCGTGCTCCATCGCATGAGGATTCCACACGGCACCTGCACAGTCCATCAGAGACTCGTGAGCCTTCTCCTCAACCATCTGTGACGTCACCTTCAGGTTCCTCATCACGAGGTTCATGTTCCGTGCTCCATCGCATGAGGATTCCACACGGCACCTGCACAGTCCATCAGAGACTCGTGAGCCTTCTCCTCAACCATCTGTGACGTCACCTTCAGGTTCCTCATCACGAGGTTCATGTTCCGTGCTCCATCGCATGAGGATTCCACACGGCACCTGCACAGTCCATCAGAGACTCGTGAGCCTTCTCCTCAACCATCTGTGACGTCACCTTCAGGTTCCTCATCACGAGGTTCATGTTCCGTGCTCCATCGCATGAGGATTCCACACGGCACCTGCACAGTCCATCAGAGACTCGTGAGCCTTCTCCTCAACCATCTGTGACGTCACCTTCAGGTTCCTCATCACGAGGTTCATGTTCCGTGCTCCATCGCATGAGGATTCCACACGGCACCTGCACAGTCCATCAGAGACTCGTGAGCCTTCTCCTCAACCATCTGTGACGTCACCTTCAGGTTCCTCATCACGAGGTTCATGTTCCGTGCTCCATCGCATGAGGATTCCACACGGCACCTGCACAGTCCATCACAGACTCGTGAGCCTTCTCCTCAACCATCTGTGACGTCACCTTCAGGTTCCTCATCACGAGGTTCATGTTCCGTGCTCCATCGCATGAGGATTCCACACGGCACCTGCACAGTCCATCAGAGACTCGTGAGCCTTCTCCTCAACCATCTGTGACGTCACCTTCAGGTTCCTCATCACGAGGTTCATGTTCCGTGCTCCATCGCATGAGGATTCCACACGGCACCTGCACAGTCCATCAGAGACTCGTGAGCCTTCTCCTCAACCATCTGTGACGTCACCTTCAGGTTCCTCATCACGAGGTTCATGTTCCGTGCTCCATCGCATGAGGATTCCACACGGCACCTGCACAGTCCATCAGAGACTCGTGAGCCTTTTCCTCAACCATCTGTGACGTCACCTTCAGGTTCCTCATCACGAGGTTCATGTTCGGTGCTCCATCGCATGAGGATTCCACACGGCACCTGCACAGTCCATCAGAGACTCGTGAGCCTTCTCCTCAACCATCTGTGACGTCACCTTCAGGTTCCTCATCACGAGGTTCATGTTCCGTGCTCCATGGCATGAGGATTCCACACGGCACCTGCACAGTCCATCATAGACTCGTGAGCCATCTCCTCAACCATCTGTGACGTCACCTTCAGGTTCCTCATCACGAGGTTCATGTTCCGTGCTCCATGGCATGAGGATTCCACACGGCACCTGCACAGTCCATCAGAGACTCGTGAGCCTTCTCCTCAACCATCTGTGACGTCACCTTCAGGTTCCTCATCACGAGGTTCATGTTCCGTGCTCCATGGCATGAGGATTCCACACGGCACCTGCACAGTCCATCAGAGACTCGTGAGCCTTCTCCTCAACCATCTGTGACGTCACCTTCAGGTTCCTCATCACGAGGTTCATGTTCCGTGCTCCATCGCATGAGGATTCCACACGGCACCTGCACAGTCCATCAGAGACTCGTGAGCCTTCTCCTCAACCATCTGTGACGTCACCTTCAGGTTCCTCATCACGAGGTTCATGTTCCGTGCTCCATCGCATGAGGATTCCACACGGCACCTGCACAGTCCATCAGAGACTCGTGAGCCTTCTCCTCAACCATCTGTGACGTCACCTTCAGGTTCCTCATCACGAGGTTCATGTTCCGTGCTCCATCGCATGAGGATTCCACACGGCACCTGCACAGTCCATCAGAGACTCGTGAGCCTTCTCCTCAACCACCTGTGACGTCACCTTCAGGTTCCTCATCACGAGGTTCATGTTCCGTGCTCCATCGCATGAGGATTCCACACGGCACCTGCACAGTCCATCAGAGACTCGTGAGCCTTCTCCTCAACCATCTGTGACGTCACCTTCAGGTTCCTCATCACGAGGTTCATGTTCCGTGCTCCATCGCATGAGGATTCCACACGACACCTGCACAGTCCATCAGAGACTCGTGAGCCTTCTCCTCAACCATCTGTGACGTCACCTTCAGGTTCCTCATCACGAGGTTCATGTTCCGTGCTCCATCGCATGAGGATTCCACACGGCACCTGCACAGTCCATCAGAGACTCGTGAGCCTTCTCCTCAACCATCTGTGACGTCACCTTCAGGTTCCTCATCGCGAGGTTCATGTTCCGTGCTCCATCGCATGAGGATTCCACACGACACCTGCACAGTCCATCAGAGACTCGTGAGCCTTCTCCTCAACCATCTGTGACGTCACCTTCAGGTTCCTCATCACGAGGTTCATGTTCCGTGCTCCATCGCATGAGGATTCCACACGGCACCTGCACAGTCCATCAGAGACTCGTGAGCCTTC
Source organism: Brachyptera risi (assembly GCA_964007535.1). Classification (NCBI taxonomy): domain Eukaryota; kingdom Metazoa; phylum Arthropoda; class Insecta; order Plecoptera; family Taeniopterygidae; genus Brachyptera; species Brachyptera risi. The sequence continues at coordinate 886,319 of OZ023332.1, forward strand.
TCCTCAACCATCTGTGACGTCACATTCAGGTTCCTCATCACGAGGTTCATGTTCCGTGCTCCATCGCATGAGGATTCCACACGGCACCTGCACAGTCCATCAGAGACTCGTGAGCCTTCTCCTCAACCATCTGTGACGTCACCTTCAGGTTCCTTATCACGAGGTTCATGTTCCGTGCTCCATCGCATGAGGATTCCACACGGCACCTGCACAGTCCATCAGAGACTCGTGAGCCTTCTCCTCAACCATCTGTGACGTCACCTTCAGGTTCCTCATCACGAGGTTCATGTTCCGTGCTCCATCGCATGAGGATTCCACACGGCACCTGCACAGTCCATCAGAGACTCGTGAGCCTTCTCCTCAACCATCTGTGACGTCACCTTCAGGTTCCTCATCACGAGGTTCATGTTCCGTGCTCCATCGCATGAGGATTCCACACGACACCTGCACAGTCCATCAGAGACTCGTGAGCCTTCTCCTCAACCATCTGTGACGTCACCTTCAGGTTCCTCATCACGAGGTTCATGTTCCGTGCTCCATCGCATGAGGATTCCACACGACACCTGCACAGTCCATCAGAGACTCGTGAGCCTTCTCCCCAACCATCTGTGACGTCACCTTCAGGTTCCTCATCACGAGGTTCATGTTCCGTGCTCCATCGCATGAGGATTCCACACGGCACCTGCACAGTCCATCAGAGACTCGTGAGCCTTCTCCTCAACCATCTGTGACGTCACCTTCAGGTTCCTCATCACGAGGTTCATGTTCCGTGCTCCATCGCATGAGTATTCCACACGGCACCTGCACAGTCCATCAGAGACTCGTGAGCCTTCTTCTCAACCATCTGTGACGTCACCTTCAGGTTCCTCATCACGAGGTTCATGTTCCGTGCTCCATCGCATGAGGATTCCACACGGCACATGCACAGTCCATCAGAGACTCGTGAGCCTTCTCCTCAACCATCTGTGACGTCACCTTCAGGTTCCTCATCACGAGGTTCATGTTCCGTGCTCCATCGCATGAGGATTCCACACGACACCTGCACAGTCCATCAGAGACTCGTGAGCCTTCTCCTCAACCATCTGTGACGTCACCTTCAGGTTCCTCATCACGAGGTTCATGTTCCGTGCTCCATCGCATGAGGATTCCACACGGCACCTGCACAGTCCATCAGAGACTCGTGAGCCTTCTCCTCAACCATCTGTGACGTCACCTTCAGGTTCCTCATCACGAGGTTCATGTTCCGTGCTCCATGGCATGAGGATTCCACACGACACCTGCACAGTCCATCAGAGACTCGTGAGCCTTCTCCTCAACCATCTGTGACGTCACCTTCAGGTTCCTCATCACGAGGTTCATGTTCCGTGCTCCATTGCATGAGGATTCCACACGACACCTGCACAGTCCATCAGAGACTCGTGAGCCTTCTCCTCAACCATCTGTGACGTCACCTTCAGGTTCCTCATCACGAGGTTCATGTTCCGTGCTCCATGGCATGAGGATTCCACACGGCACCTGCACAGTCCATCAGAGACTCGTGAGCCTTCTCCTCAACCATCTGTGACGTCACCTTCAGGTTCCTCATCACGAGGTTCATGTTCCGTGCTCCATCGCATGAGGATTCCACACGACACCTGCACAGTCCATCAGAGACTCGTGAGCCTTCTCCTCAACCATCTGTGACGTCACCTTCAGGTTCCTCATCGCGAGGTTCATGTTCCGTGCTCCATCGCATGAGGATTCCACACGACACCTGCACAGTCCATCAGAGACTCGTGAGCCTTCTCCTCAACCATCTGTGACGTCACCTTCAGGTTCCTCATCACGAGGTTCATGTTCCGTGCTCCATCGCATGAGGATTCCACACGGCACCTGCACAGTCCATCAGAGACTCGTGAGCCTTCTCCTCAACCATCTGTGACGTCACCTTCAGGTTCCTCATCACGAGGTTCATGTTCCGTGCTCCATCGCATGAGGATTCCACACGGCACCTGCACAGTCCATCAGAGACTCGTGAGCCTTCTCCTCAACCATCTGTGACGTCACCTTCAGGTTCCTCATCACGAGGTTCATGTTCCGTGCTCCATCGCATGAGGATTCCACACGACACCTGCACAGTCCATCAGAGACTCGTGAGCCTTCTCCTCAACCATCTGTGACGTCACCTTCAGGTTCCTCATCAAGAGGTTCATGTTCCGTGCTCCATCGCATGAGGATTCCACACGGCACCTGCACAGTCCATCAGAGACTCGTGAGCCTTCTCCTCAACCATCTGTGACGTCACCTTCAGGTTCCTCATCACGAGGTTCATGTTCCGTGCTCCATCGCATGAGGATTCCACACGGCACCTGCACAGTCCATCAGAGACTCGTGAGCCTTCTCCTCAACCATCTGTGACGTCACCTTCAGGTTCCTCATCACGAGGTTCATGTTCCGTGCTCCATCGCATGAGGATTCCACACGGCACCTGCACAGTCCATCAGAGACTCGTGAGCCTTCTCCTCAACCATCTGTGACGTCACCTTCAGGTTCCTCATCACGAGGTTCATGTTCCGTGCTCCATCGCATGAGGATTCCACACGGCACCTGCACAGTCCATCAGAGACTCGTGAGCCTTCTCCTCAACCATCTGTGACGTCACCTTCAGGTTCCTCATCACGAGGTTCATGTTCCGTGCTCCATCGCATGAGGATTCCACACGGCACCTGCACAGTCCATCAGAGACTCGTGAGCCTTCTCCTCAACCATCTGTGACGTCACCTTCAGGTTCCTCATCACGAGGTTCATGTTCCGTGCTCCATCGCATGAGGATTCCACACGACACCTGCACAGTCCATCAGAGACTCGTGAGCCTTCTCCTCAACCATCTGTGACGTCACCTTCAGGTTCCTCATCACGAGGTTCATGTTCCGTGCTCCATCGCATGAGGATTCCACACGGCACCTGCACAGTCCATCAGAGACTCGTGAGCCTTCTCCTCAACCATCTGTGACGTCACCTTCAGGTTCCTCATCACGAGGTTCATGTTCCGTGCTCCATCGCATGAGGATTCCACACGGCACCTGCACAGTCCATCAGAGACTCGTGAGCCTTCTTCTCAACCATCTGTGACGTCACCTTCAAGTTCCTCATCACGAGGTTCATGTTCCGTGCTCCATCGCATGAGGATTCCACACGGCACCTGCACAGTCCATCAGAGACTCGTGAGCCTTCTCCTCAACCATCTGTGACGTCACCTTCAGGTTCCTCATCACGAGGTTCATGTTCCGTGCTCCATCGCATGAGGATTCCACACGGCACCTGCACAGTCCATCAGAGACTCGTGAGCCTTCTCCTCAACCATCTGTGACGTCACCTTCAGGTTCCTCATCACGAGGTTCATGTTCCGTGCTCCATCGCATGAGGATTCCACACGGCACCTGCACAGTCCATCAGAGACTCGTGAGCCTTCTCCTCAACCATCTGTGACGTCACCTTCAGGTTCCTCATCACGAGGTTCATGTTCCGTGCTCCATCGCATGAGGATTCCACACGACACCTGCACAGTCCATCAGAGACTCGTGAGCCTTCTCCTCAACCATCTGTGACGTCACCTTCAGGTTCCTCATCACGAGGTTCATGTTCCGTGCTCCATCGCATGAGGATTCCACACGGCACCTGCACAGTCCATCAGAGACTCGTGAGCCTTCTCCTCAACCATCTGTGACGTCACCTTCAGGTTCCTCATCACGAGGTTCATGTTCCGTGCTCCATCGCATGAGGATTCCACACGGCACCTGCACAGTCCATCAGAGACTCGTGAGCCTTCTCCTCAACCATCTGTGACGTCACCTTCAGGTTCCTCATCACGAGGTTCATGTTCCGTGCTCCATCGCATGAGGATTCCACACGGCACCTGCACAGTCCATCAGAGACTCGTGAGCCTTCTCCTCAACCATCTGTGACGTCACCTTCAGGTTCCTCATCACGAGGTTCATGTTCCGTGCTCCATCGCATGAGGATTCCACACGGCACCTGCACAGTCCATCAGAGACTCGTGAGCCTTCTCCTCAACCATCTGTGACGTCACCTTCAGGTTCCTCATCACGAGGTTCATGTTCCGTGCTCCATCGCATGAGGATTCCACACGGCACCTGCACAGTCCATCAGAGACTCGTGAGCCTTCTCCTCAACCATCTGTGACGTCACCTTCAGGTTCCTCATCAAGAGGTTCATGTTCCGTGCTCCATCGCATGAGGATTCCACACGGCACCTGCACAGTCCATCAGAGACTCGTGAGCCTTCTCCTCAACCATCTGTGACGTCACCTTCAGGTTCCTCATCACGAGGTTCATGTTCCGTGCTCCATGGCATGAGGATTCCACACGACACCTGCACAGTCCATCAGAGACTCGTGAGCCTTCTCCTCAACCATCTGTGACGTCACCTTCAGGTTCCTCATCACGAGGTTCATGTTCCGTGCTCCATCGCATGAGGATTCCACACGGCACCTGCACAGTCCATCAGAGACTCGTGAGCCTTCTTCTCAACCATCTGTGACGTCACCTTCAGGTTCCTCATCACGAGGTTCATGTTCCGTGCTCCATCGCATGAGGATTCCACACGGCACCTGCACAGTCCATCAGAGACTCGTGAGCCTTCTCCTCAACCATCTGTGACGTCACCTTCAGGTTCCTCATCACGAGGTTCATGTTCCGTGCTCCATCGCATGAGGATTCCACACGGCACCTGCACAGTCCATCAGAGACTCGTGAGCCTTCTCCTCAACCATCTGTGACGTCACCTTCAGGTTCCTCATCACGAGGTTCATGTTCCGTGCTCCATGGCATGAGGATTCCACACGGCACCTGCACAGTCCATCAGAGACTCGTGAGCCTTCTCCTCAACCATCTGTGACGTCACCTTCAGGTTCCTCATCACGAGGTTCATGTTCCGTGCTCCATCGCATGAGGATTCCACACGGCACCTGCACAGTCCATCAGAGACTCGTGAGCCTTCTTCTCAACCATCTGTGACGTCACCTTCAGGTTCCTCATCACGAGGTTCATGTTCCGTGCTCCATGGCATGAGGATTCCACACGGCACCTGCACAGTCCATCAGAGACTCGTGAGCCTTCTCCTCAACCATCTGTGACGTCACCTTCAGGTTCCTCATCACGAGGTTCATGTTCCGTGCTCCATCGCATGAGGATTCCACACGGCACCTGCACAGTCCATCAGAGACTCGTGAGCCTTCTCCTCAACCATCTGTGACGTCACCTTCAGGTTCCTCATCACGAGGTTCATGTTCCGTGCTCCATCGCATGAGGATTCCACACGGCACCTGCACAGTCCATCAGAGACTCGTGAGCCTTCTCCTCAACCATCTGTGACGTCACCTTCAGGTTCCTCATCACGAGGTTCATGTTCCGTGCTCCATCGCATGAGGATTCCACACGGCACCTGCACAGTCCATCAGAGACTCGTGAGCCTACTTCTCAACCATCTGTGACGTCACCTTCAGGTTCCTCATCACGAGGTTCATGTTCCGTGCTCCATCGCATGAGGATTCCACACGGCACCTGCACAGTCCATCAGAGACTCGTGAGCCTACTTCTCAACCATCTGTGACGTCACCTTCAGGTTCCTCATCACGAGGTTCATGTTCCGTGCTCCATCGCATGAGGATTCCACACGGCACCTGCACAGTCCATCAGAGACTCGTGAGCCTTCTCCTCAACCATCTGTGACGTCACCTTCAGGTTCCTCATCACGAGGTTCATGTTCCGTGCTCCATCGCATGAGGATTCCACACGGCACCTGCACAGTCCATCAGAGACTCGTGAGCCTTCTCCTCAACCATCTGTGACGTCACCTTCAGGTTCCTCATCACGAGGTTCATGTTCCGTGCTCCATCGCATGAGGATTCCACACGGCACCTGCACAGTCCATCAGAGACTCGTGAGCCTTCTCCTCAACCATCTGTGACGTCACCTTCAGGTTCCTCATCACGAGGTTCATGTTCCGTGCTCCATCGCATGAGGATTCCACACGGCACCTGCACAGTCCATCAGAGACTCGTGAGCCTTCTCCTCAACCATCTGTGACGTCAACTTCAGGTTCCTCATCACGAGGTTCATGTTCCGTGCTCCATCGCATGAGGATTCCACACGACACCTGCACAGTCCATCAGAGACTCGTGAGCCTTCTCCTCAACCATCTGTGACGTCACCTTCAGGTTCCTCATCAAGAGGTTCATGTTCCGTGCTCCATCGCATGAGGATTCCACACGGCACCTGCACAGTCCATCAGAGACTCGTGAGCCTTCTCCTCAACCATCTGTGACGTCACCTTCAGGTTCCTCATCACGAGGTTCATGTTCCGTGCTCCATCGCATGAGGATTCCACACGGCACCTGCACAGTCCATCAGAGACTCGTGAGCCTTCTCCTCAACCATCTGTGACGTCACGTTCAGGTTCCTCATCACGAGGTTCATGTTCCGTGCTCCATCGCATGAGGATTCCACACGGCACCTGCACAGTCCATCAGAGACTCGTGAGCCTTCTCCTCAACCATCTGTGACGTCACCTTCAGGTTCCTCATCACGAGGTTCATGTTCCGTGCTCCATCGCATGAGGATTCCACACGGCACCTGCACAGTCCATCAGAGACTCGTGAGCCTTCTCCTCAACCATCTGTGACGTCACCTTCAGGTTCCTCATCACGAGGTTCATGTTCCGTGCTCCATCGCATGAGGATTCCACACGGCACCTGCACAGTCCATCAGAGACTCGTGAGCCTTCTCCTCAACCATCTGTGACGTCACCTTCAGGTTCCTCATCACGAGGTTCATGTTCCGTGCTCCATCGCATGAGGATTCCACACGGCACCTGCACAGTCCATCAGAGACTCGTGAGCCTTCTCCTCAACCATCTGTGACGTCACCTTCAGGTTCCTCATCACGAGGTTCATGTTCCGTGCTCCATCGCATGAGGATTCCACACGGCACCTGCACAGTCCATCAGAGACTCGTGAGCCTTCTCCTCAACCATCTGTGACGTCACCTTCAGGTTCCTCATCACGAGGTTCATGTTCCGTGCTCCATCGCATGAGGATTCCACACGGCACCTGCACAGTCCATCAGAGACTCGTGAGCCTTCTCCTCAACCATCTGTGACGTCACCTTCAGGTTCCTCATCACGAGGTTCATGTTCCGTGCTCCATCGCATGAGGATTCCACACGGCACCTGCACAGTCCATCAGAGACTCGTGAGCCTTCTCCTCAACCATCTGTGACGTCACCTTCAGGTTCCTCATCACGAGGTTCATGTTCCGTGCTCCATCGCATGAGGATTCCACACGGCACCTGCACAGTCCATCAGAGACTCGTGAGCCTTCTCCTCAACCATCTGTGACGTCACCTTCAGGTTCCTCATCACGAGGTTCATGTTCCGTGCTCCATCGCATGAGGATTCCACACGGCACCTGCACAGTCCATCAGAGACTCGTGAGCCTTCTCCTCAACCATCTGTGACGTCACCTTCAGGTTCCTCATCACGAGGTTCATGTTCCGTGCTCCATCGCATGAGGATTCCACACGACACCTGCACAGTCCATCACAGACTCGTGAGCCTTCTCCTCAACCATCTGTGACGTCACCTTCAGGTTCCTCATCACGAGGTTCATGTTCCGTGCTCCATCGCATGAGGATTCCACACGGCACCTGCACAGTCCATCAGAGACTCGTGAGCCTTCTCCTCAACCATCTGTGACGTCACCTTCAGGTTCCTCATCACGAGGTTCATGTTCCGTGCTCCATCGCATGAGCATTCCACACGGCACCTGCACAGTCCATCAGAGACTCGTGAGCCTTCTCCTCAACCATCTGTGACGTCACCTTCAGGTTCCTCATCACGAGGTTCATGTTCCGTGCTCCATCGCATGAGGATTCCACACGGCACCTGCACAGTCCATCAGAGACTCGTGAGCCTTCTCCTCAACCATCTGTGACGTCACCTTCAGGTTCCTCATCACGAGGTTCATGTTCCGTGCTCCATGGCATGAGGATTCCACACGGCACCTGCACAGTCCATCAGAGACTCGTGAGCCTTCTTCTCAACCATCTGTGACGTCACCTTCAGGTTCCTCATCACGAGGTTCATGTTCCGTGCTCCATCGCATGAGGATTCCACACGACACCTGCACAGTCCATCAGAGACTCGTGAGCCTTCTCCTCAACCATCTGTGACGTCACCTTCAGGTTCCTCATCACGAGGTTCATGTTCCGTGCTCCATCGCATGAGGATTCCACACGGCACCTGCACAGTCCATCAGAGACTCGTGAGCCTTCTCCTCAACCATCTGTGACGTCACCTTCAGGTTCCTCATCACGAGGTTCATGTTCCGTGCTCCATCGCATGAGGATTCCACACGGCACCTGCACAGTCCATCAGAGACTCGTGAGCCTTCTTCTCAACCATCTGTGACGTCACCTTCAGGTTCCTCATCACGAGGTTCATGTTCCGTGCTCCATCGCATGAGGATTCCACACGGCACCTGCACAGTCCATCAGAGACTCGTGAGCCTTCTCCTCAACCATCTGTGACGTCACCTTCAGGTTCCTCATCACGAGGTTCATGTACCGTGCTCCATCGCATGAGGATTCCACACGGCACCTGCACAGTCCATCAGAGACTCGTGAGCCTTCTCCTCAACCATCTGTGACGTCACCTTCAGGTTCCTCATCACGAGGTTCATGTTCCGTGCTCCATCGCATGAGGATTCCACACGGCACCTGCACACTCCATCAGAGACTCGTGAGCCTTCTCCTCAACCATCTGTGACGTCACCTTCAGGTTCCTCATCACGAGGTTCATGTTCCGTGCTCCATCGCATGAGGATTCCACACGGCACCTGCACAGTCCATCAGAGACTCGTGAGCCTTCTCCTCAACCATCTGTGACGTCACCTTCAGGTTCCTCATCAAGAGGTTCATGTTCCGTGCTCCATCGCATGAGGATTCCACACGGCACCTGCACAGTCCATCAGAGACTCGTGAGCCTTCTCCTCAACCATCTGTGACGTCACCTTCAGGTTCCTCATCACGAGGTTCATGTTCCGTGCTCCATGGCATGAGGATTCCACACGACACCTGCACAGTCCATCAGAGACTCGTGAGCCTTCTCCTCAACCATCTGTGACGTCACCTTCAGGTTCCTCATCACGAGGTTCATGTTCCGTGCTCCATCGCATGAGGATTCCACACGGCACCTGCACAGTCCATCAGAGACTCGTGAGCCTTCTTCTCAACCATCTGTGACGTCACCTTCAGGTTCCTCATCACGAGGTTCATGTTCCGTGCTCCATCGCATGAGGATTCCACACGGCACCTGCACAGTCCATCAGAGACTCGTGAGCCTTCTCCTCAACCATCTGTGACGTCACCTTCAGGTTCCTCATCACGAGGTTCATGTTCCGTGCTCCATGGCATGAGGATTCCACACGGCACCTGCACAGTCCATCAGAGACTCGTGAGCCTTCTCCTCAACCATCTGTGACGTCACCTTCAGGTTCCTCATCACGAGGTTCATGTTCCGTGCTCCATCGCATGAGGATTCCACACGACACCTGCACAGTCCATCAGAGACTCGTGAGCCTTCTCCTCAACCATCTGTGACGTCACCTTCAGGTTCCTCATCACGAGGTTCATGTTCCGTGCTCCATCGCATGAGGATTCCACACGACACCTGCACAGTCCATCAGAGACTCGTGAGCCTTCTCCTCAACCATCTGTGACGTCACCTTCAGGTTCCTCATCACGAGGTTCATGTTCCGTGCTCCATCGCATGAGGATTCCACACGGCACCTGCACAGTCCATCAGAGACTCGTGAGCCTTCTCCTCAACCATCTGTGACGTCACCTTCAGGTTCCTCATCACGAGGTTCATGTTCCGTGCTCCATCGCATGAGGATTCCACACGGCACCTGCACAGTCCATCAGAGACTCGTGAGCCTTCTCCTCAACCATCTGTGACGTCACCTTCAGGTTCCTCATCACGAGGTTCATGTTCCGTGCTCCATCGCATGAGGATTCCACACGGCACCTGCACAGTCCATCAGAGACTCGTGAGCCTTCTCCTCAACCATCTGTGACGTCACCTTCAGGTTCCTCATCACGAGGTTCATGTTCCGTGCTCCATCGCATGAGGATTCCACACGGCACCTGCACAGTCCATCAGAGACTCGTGAGCCTACTTCTCAACCATCTGTGACGTCACCTTCAGGTTCCTCATCACGAGGTTCATGTTCCGTGCTCCATCGCATGAGGATTCCACACGGCACCTGCACAGTCCATCAGAGACTCGTGAGCCTACTTCTCAACCATCTGTGACGTCACCTTCAGGTTCCTCATCACGAGGTTCATGTTCCGTGCTCCATCGCATGAGGATTCCACACGGCACCTGCACAGTCCATCAGAGACTCGTGAGCCTTCTCCTCAACCATCTGTGACGTCACCTTCAGGTTCCTCATCACGAGGTTCATGTTCCGTGCTCCATCGCATGAGGATTCCACACGGCACCTGCACAGTCCATCAGAGACTCGTGAGCCTTCTTCTCAACCATCTGTGACGTCACCTTCAGGTTCCTCATCACGAGGTTCATGTTCCGTGCTCCATGGCATGAGGATTCCACACGGCACCTGCACAGTCCATCAGAGACTCGTGAGCCTTCTCCTCAACCATCTGTGACGTCACCTTCAGGTTCCTCATCACGAGGTTCATGTTCCGTGCTCCATCGCATGAGGATTCCACACGGCACCTGCACAGTCCATCAGAGACTCGTGAGCCTTCTCCTCAACCATCTGTGACGTCACCTTCAGGTTCCTCATCACGAGGTTCATGTTCCGTGCTCCATCGCATGAGGATTCCACACGGCACCTGCACAGTCCATCAGAGACTCGTGAGCCTTCTCCTCAACCATCTGTGACGTCACCTTCAGGTTCCTCATCAAGAGGTTCATGTTCCGTGCTCCATCGCATGAGGATTCCACACGGCACCTGCACAGTCCATCAGAGACTCGTGAGCCTTCTCCTCAACCATCTGTGACGTCACCTTCAGGTTCCTCATCACGAGGTTCATGTTCCGTGCTCCATCGCATGAGGATTCCACACGGCACCTGCACAGTCCATCAGAGACTCGTGAGCCTTCTCCTCAACCATCTGTGACGTCACCTTCAGGTTCCTCATCACGAGGTTCATGTTCCGTGCTCCATCGCATGAGGATTCCACACGACACCTGCACAGTCCATCAGAGACTCGTGAGCCTTCTCCTCAACCATCTGTGACGTCACCTTCAGGTTCCTCATCACGAGGTTCATGTTCCGTGCTCCATCGCATGAGGATTCCACACGGCACCTGCACAGTCCATCAGAGACTCGTGAGCCTTCTCCTCAACCATCTGTGACGTCACCTTCAGGTTCCTCATCACGAGGTTCATGTTCCGTGCTCCATCGCATGAGGATTCCACACGGCACCTGCACAGTCCATCAGAGACTCGTGAGCCTTCTCCTCAACCATCTGTGACGTCACCTTCAGGTTCCTCATCACGAGGTTCATGTTCCGTGCTCCATCGCATGAGGATTCCACACGACACCTGCACAGTCCATCAGAGACTCGTGAGCCTTCTCCTCAACCATCTGTGACGTCACCTTCAGGTTCCTCATCACGAGGTTCATGTTCCGTGCTCCATCGCATGAGGATTCCACACGACACCTGCACAGTCCATCAGAGACTCGTGAGCCTTCTCCTCAACCATCTGTGACGTCACCTTCAGGTTCCTCATCACGAGGTTCATGTTCCGTGCTCCATCGCATGAGGATTCCACACGGCACCTGCACAGTCCATCAGAGACTCGTGAGCCTTCTCCTCAACCATCTGTGACGTCACCTTCAGGTTCCTCATCACGAGGTTCATGTTCCGTGCTCCATCGCATGAGGATTCCACACGGCACCTGCACAGTCCATCAGAGACTCGTGAGCCTTCTCCTCAACCATCTGTGACGTCACCTTCATCTTCCTCATCACGAGGTTCATGTTCCGTGCTCCATCGCATGAGGATTCCACACGGCACCTGCACAGTCCATCAGAGACTCGTGAGCCTTCTCCTCAACCATCTGTGACGTCACCTTCAGGTTCCTCATCACGAGGTTCATGTTCCGTGCTCCATCGCATGAGGATTCCACACGGCACCTGCACAGTCCATCAGAGACTCGTGAGCCTTCTCCTCAACCATCTGTGACGTCACCTTCAGGTTCCTCATCGCCAGGTTCATGTTCCGTGCTCCATCGCATGAGGATTCCACACGGCACCTGCACAGTCCATCAGAGACTCGTGAGCCTTCTCCTCAACCATCTGTGACGTCACCTTCAGGTTCCTCATCACGAGGTTCATGTTCCGTGCTCCATCGCATGAGGATTCCACACGGCACCTGCACAGTCCATCATAGACTCGTGAGCCTTCTCCTCAACCATCTGTGACGTCACCTTCAGGTTCCTCATCACGAGGTTCATGTTCCGTGCTCCATCGCATGAGTATTCCACACGACACCTGCACAGTCCATCAGAGACTCGTGAGCCTTCTCCTCAACCATCTGTGACGTCACCTTCAGGTTCCTCATCACGAGGTTCATGTTCCGTGCTCCATCGCATGAGGATTCCACACGGCACCTGCACAGTCCATCAGAGACTCGTGAGCCTTCTCCTCAACCATCTGTGACGTCACCTTCAGGTTCCTCATCACGAGGTTCATGTTCCGTGCTCCATCGCATGAGGATTCCACACGGCACCTGCACAGTCCATCACAGACTCGTGAGCCTTCTCCTCAACCATCTGTGACGTCACCTTCAGGTTCCTCATCACGAGGTTCATGTTCCGTGCTCCATGGCATGAGGATTCCACACGGCACCTGCACAGTCCATCAGAGACTCGTGAGCCTTCTCCTCAACCATCTGTGACGTCACCTTCAGGTTCCTCATCACGAGGTTCATGTTCCGTGCTCCATCGCATGAGGATTCCACACGGCACCTGCACAGTCCATCAGAGACTCGTGAGCCTTCTCCTCAACCATCTGTGACGTCACCTTCAGGTTCCTCATCACGAGGTTCATGTTCCGTGCTCCATCGCATGAGGATTCCACACGGCACCTGCACAGTCCATCAGAGACTCGTGAGCCTTCTCCTCAACCATCTGTGACGTCACCTTCAGGTTCCTCATCACGAGGTTCATGTTCCGTGCTCCATCGCATGAGGATTCCACACGACACCTGCACAGTCCATCAGAGACTCGTGAGCCTTCTCCTCAACCATCTGTGACGTCACCTTCAGGTTCCTCATCACGAGGTTCATGTTCCGTGCTCCATCGCATGAGGATTCCACACGGCACCTGCACAGTCCATCAGAGACTCGTGAGCCTTCTCCTCAACCATCTGTGACGTCACCTTCAGGTTCCCCATCGCGAGGTTCATGTTCCGTGCTCCATCGCATGAGGATTCCACACGGCACCTGCACAGTCCATCAGAGACTCGTGAGCCTTCTCCTCAACCATCTGTGACGTCACCTTCAGGTTCCTCATCACGAGGTTCATGTTCCGTGCTCCATCGCATGAGGATTCCACACGACACCTGCACAGTCCATCAGAGACTCGTGAGCCTTCTCCTCAACCATCTGTGACGTCACCTTCAGGTTCCTCATCACGAGGTTCATGTTCCGTGCTCCATCGCATGAGGATTCCACACGGCACCTGCACAGTCCATCAGAGACTCGTGAGCCTTCTCCTCAACCATCTGTGACGTCACCTTCAGGTTCCTCATCACGAGGTTCATGTTCCGTGCTCCATCGCATGAGGATTCCACACGACACCTGCACAGTCCATCAGAGACTCGTGAGCCTTCTCCTCAACCATCTGTGACGTCACCTTCAGGTTCCTCATCACGAGGTTCATGTTCCGTGCTCCATCGCATGAGGATTCCACACGACGCCTGCACAGTCCATCAGAGACTCGTGAGCCTTCTCCTCAACCATCTGTGACGTCACCTTCAGGTTCCTCATCACGAGGTTCATGTTCCGTGCTCCATCGCATGAGGATTCCACACGGCACCTGCACAGTCCATCAGAGACTCGTGAGCCTTCTCCTCAACCATCTGTGACGTCACCTTCATGTTCCTCATCACGAGGTTCATGTTCCGTGCTCCATCGCATGAGGATTCCACACGGCACCTGCACAGTCCATCAGAGACTCGTGAGCCTTCTCCTCAACCATCTGTGACGTCACCTTCAGGTTCCTCATCACGAGGTTCATGTTCCGTGCTCCATCGCATGAGGATTCCACACGGCACCTGCACAGTCCATCAGAGACTCGTGAGCCTTCTCCTCAACCATCTGTGACGTCACCTTCAGGTTCCTCATCGCGAGGTTCATGTTCCGTGCTCCATCGCATGAGGATTCCACACGGCACCTGCACAGTCCATCAGAGACTCGTGAGCCTTCTTCTCAACCATCTGTGACGTCACCTTCAGGTTCCTCATCACGAGGTTCATGTTCCGTGCTCCATCGCATGAGGATTCCACACGGCACCTGCACAGTCCATCAGAGACTCGTGAGCCTTCTCCTCAACCATCTGTGACGTCACCTTCAGGTTCCTCATCACGAGGTTCATGTTCCGTGCTCCATCGCATGAGGATTCCACACGGCACCTGCACAGTCCATCAGAGACTCGTGAGCCTTCTCCTCAACCATCTGTGACGTCACCTTCAGGTTCCTCATCACGAGGTTCATGTTCCGTGCTCCATCGCATGAGGATTCCACACGGCACCTGCACAGTCCATCAGAGACTCGTGAGCCTTCTTCTCAACCATCTGTGACGTCACCTTCAGGTTCCTCATCACGAGGTTCATGTTCCGTGCTCCATCGCATGAGGATTCCACACGGCACCTGCACAGTCCATCAGAGACTCGTGAGCCTTCTCCTCAACCATCTGTGACGTCACCTTCAGGTTCCTCATCACGAGGTTCATGTTCCGTGCTCCATCGCATGAGGATTCCACACGGCACCTGCACAGTCCATCAGAGACTCGTGAGCCTTCTCCTCAACCATCTGTGACGTCACCTTCAGGTTCCTCATCACGAGGTTCATGTTCCGTGCTCCATCGCATGAGGATTCCACACGGCACCTGCACAGTCCATCAGAGACTCGTGAGCCTTCTCCTCAACCATCTGTGACGTCACCTTCAGGTTCCTCATCACGAGGTTCATGTTCCGTGCTCCATCGCATGAGGATTCCACACGGCACCTGCACAGTCCATCAGAGACTCGTGAGCCTTCTCCTCAACCATCTGTGACGTCACCTTCAGGTTCCTCATCACGAGGTTCATGTTCCGTGCTCCATCGCATGAGGATTCCACACGGCACCTGCACAGTCCATCAGAGACTCGTGAGCCTTCTCCTCAACCATCTGTGACGTCACCTTCAGGTTCCTCATCACGAGGTTCATGTTCCGTGCTCCATGGCATGAGGATTCCACACGGCACCTGCACAGTCCATCAGAGACTCGTGAGCCTTCTCCTCAACCATCTGTGACGTCACCTTCAGGTTCCTCATCACGAGGTTCATGTTCCGTGCTCCATCGCATGAGGATTCCACACGGCACCTGCACAGTCCATCAGAGACTCGTGAGCCTTCTCCTCAACCATCTGTGACGTCACCTTCAGGTTCCTCATCACGAGGTTCATGTTCCGTGCTCCATCGCATGAGGATTCCACACGGCACCTGCACAGTCCATCAGAGACTCGTGAGCCTTCTCCTCAACCATCTGTGACGTCACCTTCAGGTTCCTCATCACGAGGTTCATGTTCCGTGCTCCATCGCATGAGGATTCCACACGGCACCTGCACAGTCCATCAGAGACTCGTGAGCCTTCTCCTCAACCATCTGTGACGTCACCTTCAGGTTCCTCATCACGAGGTTCATGTTCCGTGCTCCATCGCATGAGGATTCCACACGGCACCTGCACAGTCCATCAGAGACTCGTGAGCCTTCTCCTCAACCATCTGTGACGTCACCTTCAGGTTCCTCATCACGAGGTTCATGTTCCGTGCTCCATCGCATGAGGATTCCACACGGCACCTGCACAGTCCATCAGAGACTCGTGAGCCTTCTCCTCAACCATCTGTGACGTCACCTTCAGGTTCCTCATCAAGAGGTTCATGTTCCGTGCTCCATCGCATGAGGATTCCACACGGCACCTGCACAGTCCATCAGAGACTCGTGAGCCTTCTCCTCAACCATCTGTGACGTCACCTTCAGGTTCCTCATCACGAGGTTCATGTTCCGTGCTCCATCGCATGAGGATTCCACACGGCACCTGCACAGTCCATCAGAGACTCGTGAGCCTTCTCCTCAACCATCTGTGACGTCACCTTCAGGTTCCTCATCACGAGGTTCATGTTCCGTGCTCCATCGCATGAGGATTCCACACGGCACCTGCACAGTCCATCAGAGACTCGTGAGCCTTCTCCTCAACCATCTGTGACGTCACCTTCAGGTTCCTCATCACGAGGTTCATGTTCCGTGCTCCATCGCATGAGGATTCCACACGACACCTGCACAGTCCATCAGAGACTCGTGAGCCTTCTCCTCAACCATCTGTGACGTCACCTTCAGGTTCCTCATCACGAGGTTCATGTTCCGTGCTCCATCGCATGAGGATTCCACACGGCACCTGCACAGTCCATCAGAGACTCGTGAGCCTTCTCCTCAACCATCTGTGACGTCACCTTCAGGTTCCTCATCACGAGGTTCATGTTCCGTGCTCCATCGCATGAGGATTCC
The DNA here is from genome assembly GCA_964007535.1 of Brachyptera risi. Lineage (NCBI taxonomy): Eukaryota > Metazoa > Arthropoda > Insecta > Plecoptera > Taeniopterygidae > Brachyptera > Brachyptera risi. The sequence goes on from OZ023332.1 coordinate 903,176, forward strand.
ACACGACACCTGCACAGTCCATCAGAGACTCGTGAGCCTTCTCCTCAACCATCTGTGACGTCACCTTCAGGTTCCTCATCACGAGGTTCATGTTCCGTGCTCCATCGCATGAGGATTCCACACGGCACCTGCACAGTCCATCAGAGACTCGTGAGCCTTCTCCTCAACCATCTGTGACGTCACCTTCAGGTTCCTCATCACGAGGTTCATGTTCCGTGCTCCATCGCATGAGGATTCCACACGGCACCTGCACAGTCCATCAGAGACTCGTGAGCCTTCTCCTCAACCATCTGTGACGTCACCTTCAGGTTCCTCATCACGAGGTTCATGTTCCGTGCTCCATCGCATGAGGATTCCACACGGCACCTGCACAGTCCATCAGAGACTCGTGAGCCTTCTCCTCAACCATCTGTGACGTCACCTTCAGGTTCCTCATCACGAGGTTCATGTTCCGTGCTCCATCGCATGAGGATTCCACACGGCACCTGCACAGTCCATCAGAGACTCGTGAGCCTTCTCCTCAACCATCTGTGACGTCACCTTCAGGTTCCTCATCACGAGGTTCATGTTCCGTGCTCCATCGCATGAGGATTCCACACGGCACCTGCACAGTCCATCAGAGACTCGTGAGCCTTCTCCTCAACCATCTGTGACGTCACCTTCAGGTTCCTCATCACGAGGTTCATGTTCCGTGCTCCATCGCATGAGGATTCCACACGACACCTGCACAGTCCATCAGAGACTCGTGAGCCTTCTCCTCAACCATCTGTGACGTCACCTTCAGGTTCCTCATCACGAGGTTCATGTTCCGTGCTCCATCGCATGAGGATTCCACACGGCACCTGCACAGTCCATCAGAGACTCGTGAGCCTTCTCCTCAACCATCTGTGACGTCACCTTCAGGTTCCTCATCACGAGGTTCATGTTCCGTGCTCCATCGCATGAGGATTCCACACGGCACCTGCACAGTCCATCAGAGACTCGTGAGCCTTCTCCTCAACCATCTGTGACGTCACCTTCAGGTTCCTCATCGCGAGGTTCATGTTCCGTGCTCCATCGCATGAGGATTCCACACGGCACCTGCACAGTCCATCAGAGACTCGTGAGCCTTCTCCTCAACCATCTGTGACGTCACCTTCAGGTTCCTCATCACGAGGTTCATGTTCCGTGCTCCATCGCATGAGGATTCCACACGGCACCTGCACAGTCCATCACAGACTCGTGAGCCTTCTCCTCAACCATCTGTGACGTCACCTTCAGGTTCCTCATCACGAGGTTCATGTTCCGTGCTCCATCGCATGAGGATTCCACACGGCACCTGCACAGTCCATCAGAGACTCGTGAGCCTTCTCCTCAACCATCTGTGACGTCACCTTCAGGTTCCTCATCACGAGGTTCATGTTCCGTGCTCCATCGCATGAGGATTCCACACGGCACCTGCACAGTCCATCAGAGACTCGTGAGCCTTCTCCTCAACCATCTGTGACGTCACCTTCAGGTTCCTCATCACGAGGTTCATGTTCCGTGCTCCATCGCATGAGGATTCCACACGACACCTGCACAGTCCATCAGAGACTCGTGAGCCTTCTCCTCAACCATCTGTGACGTCACCTTCAGGTTCCTCATCACGAGGTTCATGTTCCGTGCTCCATCGCATGAGGATTCCACACGGCACCTGCACAGTCCATCAGAGACTCGTGAGTCTTCTCCTCAACCATCTGTGACGTCACCTTCAGGTTCCTCATCACGAGGTTCATGTTCCGTGCTCCATCGCATGAGGATTCCACACGACACCTGCACAGTCCATCACAGACTCGTGAGCCTTCTCCTCAACCATCTGTGACGTCACCTTCAGGTTCCTCATCACGAGGTTCATGTTCCGTGCTCCATCGCATGAGGATTCCACACGGCACCTGCACAGTCCATCAGAGACTCGTGAGCCTTCTCCTCAACCATCTGTGACGTCACCTTCAGGTTCCTCATCGCGAGGTTCATGTTCCGTGCTCCATCGCATGAGGATTCCACACGGCACCTGCACAGTCCATCAGAGACTCGTGAGCCTTCTCCTCAACCATCTGTGACGTCACCTTCAGGTTCCTCATCGCGAGGTTCATGTTCCGTGCTCCATCGCATGAGGATTCCACACGGCACCTGCACACTCCATCAGAGACTCGTGAGCCTTCTCCTCAACCATCTGTGACGTCACCTTCAGGTTCCTCATCACGAGGTTCATGTTCCGTGCTCCATCGCATGAGGATTCCACACGGCACCTGCACAGTCCATCAGAGACTCGTGAGCCTTCTCCTCAACCATCTGTGACGTCACCTTCAGGTTCCTCATCACGAGGTTCATGTTCCGTGCTCCATCGCATGAGGATTCCACACGGCACCTGCACAGTCCATCAGAGACTCGTGAGCCTTCTCCTCAACCATCTGTGACGTCACCTTCAGGTTCCTCATCACGAGGTTCATGTTCCGTGCTCCATCGCATGAGGATTCCACACGGCACCTGCACAGTCCATCAGAGACTCGTGAGCCTTCTCCTCAACCATCTGTGACGTCACCTTCAGGTTCCTCATCACGAGGTTCATGTTCCGTGCTCCATCGCATGAGGATTCCACACGGCACCTGCACAGTCCATCAGAGACTCGTGAGCCTTCTCCTCAACCATCTGTGACGTCACCTTCAGGTTCCTCATCACGAGGTTCATGTTCCGTGCTCCATCGCATGAGGATTCCACACGGCACCTGCACAGTCCATCAGAGACTCGTGAGCCTTCTCCTCAACCATCTGTGACGTCACCTTCAGGTTCCTCATCACGAGGTTCATGTTCCGTGCTCCATCGCATGAGGATTCCACACGGCACCTGCACAGTCCATCAGAGACTCGTGAGCCTTCTCCTCAACCATCTGTGACGTCACCTTCAGGTTCCTCATCACGAGGTTCATGTTCCGTGCTCCATCGCATGAGGATTCCACACGGCACCTGCACAGTCCATCAGAGACTCGTGAGCCTTCTCCTCAACCATCTGTGACGTCACCTTCAGGTTCCTCATCGCGAGGTTCATGTTCCGTGCTCCATCGCATGAGGATTCCACACGGCACCTGCACAGTCCATCAGAGACTCGTGAGCCTTCTCCTCAACCATCTGTGACGTCACCTTCAGGTTCCTCATCACGAGGTTCATGTTCCGTGCTCCATCGCATGAGGATTCCACACGGCACCTGCACAGTCCATCAGAGACTCGTGAGCCTTCTCCTCAACCATCTGTGACGTCACCTTCAGGTTCCTCATCACGAGGTTCATGTTCCGTGCTCCATCGCATGAGGATTCCACACGACACCTGCACAGTCCATCAGAGACTCGTGAGCCTTCTCCTCAACCATCTGTGACGTCACCTTCAGGTTCCTCATCACGAGGTTCATGTTCCGTGCTCCATGGCATGAGGATTCCACACGACACCTGCACAGTCCATCAGAGACTCGTGAGCCTTCTCCTCAACCATCTGTGACGTCACCTTCAGGTTCCTCATCACGAGGTTTATGTTCCGTGCTCCATCGCATGAGGATTCCACACGGCACCTGCACAGTCCATCAGAGACTCGTGAGCCTTCTCCTCAACCATCTGTGACGTCACCTTCAGGTTCCTCATCACGAGGTTCATGCTCCGTGCTCCATGGCATGAGGATTCCACACGACACCTGCACAGTCCATCAGAGACTCGTGAGCCTTCTCCTCAACCATCTGTGACGTCACCTTCAGGTTCCTCATCACGAGGTTCATGTTCCGTGCTCCATGGCATGAGGATTCCACACGACACCTGCACAGTCCATCAGAGACTCGTGAGCCTTCTCCTCAACCATCTGTGACGTCACCTTCAGGTTCCTCATCACGAGGTTCATGTTCCGTGCTCCATCGCATGAGGATTCCACACGGCACCTGCACAGTCCATCAGAGACTCGTGAGCCTTCTCCTCAACCATCTGTGACGTCACCTTCAGGTTCCTCATCACGAGGTTCATGTTCCGTGCTCCATCGCATGAGGATTCCACACGACACCTGCACAGTCCATCAGAGACTCGTGAGCCTTCTCCTCAACCATCTGTGACGTCACCTTCAGGTTCCTCATCACGAGGTTCATGTTCCGTGCTCCATCGCATGAGGATTCCACACGGCACCTGCACAGTCCATCAGAGACTCGTGAGCCTTCTCCTCAACCATCTGTGACGTCACCTTCAGGTTCCTCATCACGAGGTTCATGTTCCGTGCTCCATCGCATGAGGATTCCACACGACACCTGCACAGTCCATCAGAGACTCGTGAGCCTTCTCCTCAACCATCTGTGACGTCACCTTCAGGTTCCTCATCACGAGGTTCATGTTCCGTGCTCCATCGCATGAGGATTCCACACGGCACCTGCACAGTCCATCAGAGACTCGTGAGCCTTCTCCTCAACCATCTGTGACGTCACCTTCAGGTTCCTCATCACGAGGTTCATGTTCCGTGCTCCATCGCATGAGGATTCCACACGACACCTGCACAGTCCATCAGAGACTCGTGAGCCTTCTCCTCAACCATCTGTGACGTCACCTACAGGTTCCTCATCACGAGGTTCATGTTCCGTGCTCCATCGCATGAGGATTCCACACGACACCTGCACAGTCCATCAGAGACTCGTGAGCCTTCTCCTCAACCATCTGTGACGTCACCTTCAGGTTCCTCATCACGAGGTTCATGTTCCGTGCTCCATCGCATGAGGATTCCACACGGCACCTGCACAGTCCATCAGAGACTCGTGAGCCTTCTCCTCAACCATCTGTGACGTCACCTTCAGGTTCCTCATCACGAGGTTCATGTTCCGTGCTCCATCGCATGAGGATTCCACACGGCACCTGCACAGTCCATCAGAGACTCGTGAGCCTTCTCCTCAACCATCTGTGACGTCACCTTCAGGTTCCTCATCACGAGGTTCATGTTCCGTGCTCCATCGCATGAGGATTCCACACGGCACCTGCACAGTCCATCAGAGACTCGTGAGCCTTCTCCTCAACCATCTGTGACGTCACCTTCAGGTTCCTCATCACGAGGTTCATGTTCCGTGCTCCATCGCATGAGGATTCCACACGACACCTGCACAGTCCATCAGAGACTCGTGAGCCTTCTCCTCAACCATCTGTGACGTCACCTTCAGGTTCCTCATCACGAGGTTCATGTTCCGTGCTCCATCGCATGAGGATTCCACACGGCACCTGCACAGTCCATCAGAGACTCGTGAGCCTTCTTCTCAACCATCTGTGACGTCACCTTCAGGTTCCTCATCGCGAGGTTCATGTTCCGTGCTCCATCGCATGAGGATCTCACACGGCACCTGCACAGTCCATCAGAGACTCGTGAGCCTTCTCCTCAACCATCTGTGACGTCACCTTCAGGTTCCTCATCACGAGGTTCATGTTCCGTGCTCCATCGCATGAGGATTCCACACGACACCTGCACAGTCCATCAGAGACTCGTGAGCCTTCTCCTCAACCATCTGTGACGTCACCTTCAGGTTCCTCATCGCGAGGTTCATGTTCCGTGCTCCCTTCTCAGCAACGTGTTCCTTCCAGTCCAAGGTCTGTTCAACGAACATCACAAGTACTCACATGAATTCCTGATAGTAGGTGCTTATTCGTGATTGTTCCATCTTCTTTTCCTTGTGAACCTTATTGCTAGCTATTAGTCCATATTTAGAATCATTTTATTGATATCCATCCAATCTTACAGTCTAATAAATTCATTTCGCGGATTGACTTTGTCTGCTTCACCTGATGCCTCATAGTACACAACACAATCATCCTCAGATAGTCGCACTTTGGCCTTTGTTTCCTCTGAGATATCATTCATATGGATTATGAGTAAACGTGGACCAACTACACTGCCCTGTGGCACTCCTGACGTCACTTCACTCATGTCCTATAGTTCCTTTCCTTTCTGACCACGACTCTCTGAGTTTCGTTCTTTAGGAAGTCCGCCACCTCCTTCTGCAATCCAATCTTACTGATCGTATGAAGAATACGCCCATGTGGTACTTCATCGAACGCTTTTTCGAAGTCAATAAAGACTGTATTTGCAGATTTGCCTCCATCTGAACCATCAGCTGAACCTTGTGTCAGACCAGTAATTTGTGACACACATGAATATCTCTGCCTGAAACCATGTTGTAGTCCAGTTATACACACTTTATCTTCCCGATATATATTCCACCACTACTCTCTCTCTAATCCTGCAAGCTATACTAGTGAAGCCAACTGGTCTATAGTTCTTAGGCTTGTCTCTCTCTCCCCCTTCAAAAATAGGTACTACTTCTGCTACAATCCATTCTTCATCAGGAACAACTCACGATCTTATTGGAGCAGCACAAATCACCTCAAAGTATGATAATACGCTCCAATCTGCTTTTTTTAAAAATTCTCCTTTTATTCCATCTGTATCAATCATGGAGCTGTCGTTGACGTGGTCATTAGGATGACGATCAACACGCGTCAATACCTATACTGAGCCTCTCCTGAAGATAAAACCGAGTCCGCGCTTGACATAACGGCTACATGCATACTTCAGTTCAAACATTCGATTAGGTCAACCGAGGAACATATCGTGATGAAACTTGGGATGCACGTGTAGTGCAATTGTCTGATGTGATAGGGGGCATGCAGCTCTTCATAGGCATAGTTTTGAGGAGCAATGTTTGAAACTTGGGGTGGCATTTGGGCATCGATGGAAAATCAAAATCTTTTTTGGAGGGCCAAATTGATCGAATAATCGAATATAGTCGGAAAAGTCCGAAGAAATATATATTTAAATTTTTCTATTGGAGACAAGAAAGATGTTCATGCCACCCATTTTGTGAATCTGAATTCTTGCTCATCATTGGCTGTTGCTGTTTTAAGTGCTTCTTTTGGTGAAGGTCAAGCCCACAAGACTGAGCACCAAATATAACTGAGAAGTGAGAGACTGCCGTGAGTGATTGTGTAACGACGAGGCAAACGCAGCATGTACATTGTGAGATATGAGCGAGATATCTGAATATAAGGTTCAATATGAGTGGTTGAAGTAGTTTAATCTCTGCTACTTTATCTACTGTGATTCAATCGAGAACTCTGCACACCTCGACTACTTCAAGACACTCTGTGAATATTGGATCTGGGAAGCAGTAAATCTCGGCAGTGGTTCTTCATTCCATTCTATATTTTGTTGAATGGAAACCACTCTTCAAATTACTTCCTTCAGAACGGTTAGTCCGAACTGCATACAACATTTCAATAAGGCGTATCATTATTGTGTTCACATTGAGAAAATTCCTAATTCGTTTCAAATTTTCCGCCAAGCCAAATCTCATGAAGTTTTCAGAAATGTTGAGATGATATTTGCCAGAAATGGCCCAACCGATGTGACTCAAAAACTATACAGTTCTGAGTTGGATGAGTCCACCTGTACAGAAAAAGAGAAAGTTTCATGTCGATCAGTCAACCCCTGCGACCTGAGCAGTGCTAACTGCTTACAAACATAGAAAACCACATACACACAGGCAAAGCTCCATAAGAGATGGATGTTAGTCTTCGCATTCGCTCATTCAATCATCCGTGTGGTGAATTTATCTTCATTTCATTCGATTTTCGTTCACACTTTGAAAGAATTTGGATTAGTCTACTAATTGAATTGAAAAATCTTTAACTTCGAATGAACAGTGATCCAAATCTTTACCTGGGCCTAATATTTGAGGTGTTGTCAAGCAATTCTGGTTTCCTGCCAAGAAAGCAGAATGCATCCTCACACCAACCCTTCAATGTGGAGTGTCAGGAGCTGTTCGTGGCCTTGCTTGATCTTACACGCGGCCAGCACCAACTTGCCACACGCGAGGCACTCTTCAAGGCGGTATTCACAAGATGTGACCAAAATGAGATGATCGATTTCTCGAACTCGAATCGATCGATTTCTCTAACTCAAATCGATCGATTTCTCGAACTCAAATCGATCAAATCGATTCTGTGTCCACCCCCAGTTGAACTTCTTATGAGAAAAAACGTATCAAAGTTTTGAAAACCCCCGTGAGACCAGGCCTAACCTGCAGTGGGTTGTTTTGGGGTGTATTTGAAAAAAGAATAGTTTTTTTGGTTATATACAAATTGTAACTGATTCAGGAGCAAGATATCCACATTTTCCCAAAGTCATAGACAAATCGGATCAGCCGTTTCGAAAAAAAAACTGTCATCTTATTTTCCTTGTTCCTACATCAAACATATTCAAAATATGAACAATTGGGAATCATTTGAAGGTGCGTAACGATGAGAATGATCGACTAGTAGATAAGTTAGAACTGCATAACAGAAGTGAAATGAGTGTCTTGAGTTGATAGTTTCAGAATCATAGAATTGTGTAGGCCCATAGCTTCAGAGTATATAGTTATGAATATCTCGTTGAACTTATGATACGCATGCGCATAATGCTGTGTTCGATTTAGTCTTTATTAAGAGGCCGCAGGCGCTCGTATTTCACGCCGCAAACTCTCACGGCCGTAATTTTTGAAATATCAATATGATTGTTTTTGCATTCTGTTGATGATTGAAAGAGGGAGGTTATCGCATTCACAGAATTTTGAACAACAAATTTGTAATTTTTCAAATTCTTCAAATGGAAAATGAAAAAATTTCTAGTTTACGGAAACCTAGATATATATTTTTGAATACCGAAAAAAAATATGGACTGTGAAATATATCAAAAATGTGAGTAAGGAATTAACGGCGTTTACGTGAATATGTGTTCGGCGGGCTAGTCTATGGGCTGCGCCTAGCACACGATGCATGTTAAACTCGAGTCTGAAGCGAGCGAACACCGAGCGCGTGTAGCGCGCCTGCGGCCTCTTAACAACAGAAAATGAATTCCCACTGGTGCTAATTTGAGAGGCCGCAGGCGCTCTACACGGGCTCCTTGTTCGCTCGCTTCAGACTCAAGTTCAACATACATCGTGTGCCAGGCGCAACCCATAGACTAGCCCGCCGAACTCAGATTCACGTAAACACCGTTAATTCCCTCACTCACACTTTTGGTATATTTCACAGTCTATATTTTTTTTCGGTATTCAAATTCATGTATCTAGGTTTTCGTGAACTAGACATTTTTTCATTTTTTATTTGAAGAATTTGAAAAATTACAGAATTTTTGTTCAAAATTCTGTAAATGCGATAACCTTCGTTTCTCAATTATCAACAGAATGCGAAAACAATCATATTGATATGTCAAAAAATTACGGCCGTGTAGTTTGCGGCGTAAAATACGAGGCCTCTTGATGGAAGGAAACTAGTTCCACGTTAGATGTAGAGTGGGTGGCAACAAAACTTGACTACAACTTCGAGTGAGCATTCACAACAACAACAACAACAACAACAACAACAACAACAACAACAACAACAACAACAACAAAAACAACAACATCACAACAGTTAAGTTCGAAATGTACAGCATTAGTTTTGTTAGCAGTGATAACATGGAGGATATTCTCGCAGCTTGGGCCTATATAACTGAGATGGGAATACCAGTGGTTAGCACGCTGAACCGTCATCCAGTGGACCGGGGCTCGATTCCCGACATGGCCAGATATTCTTGTCTCTTCCTCTCGTCAGAACGAGTACACTCGAATGATAATACAATAGCCTACGAACCGTTTCCTCTAAAGACCATCACAGAAAAGAATGAGCCATCTAGCGGCGATCGTTTCAACTAGAACGGGATGTTATTACCCGAGTTCGAAAGTCCTATGATGCCAATGCTATTTAATACGTTTGATTCATATTATTGTGCGTTACAGTGAACGTACTAAGTTATAATATGATGGTAGTTCCAATATTTATATGTTTACTATATATACTGAGAGATTCGCACACTTTCAGAGTAAGTAAGATGAGAGATAATGCAAGTTTTATATGTTGCTGTTTGTTTAGTTTTGTTTTGCCTTGTTTGTTTTGCTGTGTATAAGTGGGCCGACTTTTTGAACAGTAATACAACTCACAGAATGCAAAACCAGCAATTTCGGCTGCTAGGAGGCGTCACGCGCCTGCGCATTGAATTTTTGGAATGGTCCATTTTTTTCTAAACACTGAATCATCCGTAACTCACCTTCGCATCTTTTCCAAAATTGGAAATGAGAATGGAAAATATTCAGAATAGGCTTATGGATTGATGCAGTTTTCTTCCAGCTCACCCTCCAACGTGAGGAGAATGCGTAGCGTTTCCCAGTTGATTTTATGAGCGAAGCGAACTCTCAATTTCACCATGATAGTTGTTTTTCCGCACGCTCCACAGGTCAAGCGGAAATAAGAAATCAGTTGGAACTTGGCATACACAAGAGTTGTAATCTATCTCGATACTGTACGGTTTGAAGGCGTAATCGGTTGGATCACTTCTGAGATTTAACTCATTAAGAACATTCAAGAAATGCCGTGAGGATGACCCAGAGATAAAAAGTCGTGGGAAATATTTCCTTCAAGAGAACTGAAATTCTCACAAATTTCAAAGTAATAATCATACATATTATTCTCAACTTTCACTCGAATCGGATGAGCCGTTTTAATGTAAAAAAAATATATAGGGCCCCATGTAATTTTTTTTCATCACTCAAAGCTATTGAGATACCAATTAAATCCAGGCAACAGGTAATCAATCAAATCAAACCAGGCAAAAAATCCAAAATTGAATCAAATCCAAATGGAAAAAAAAATCTTTCAAATCCATCAAT
>OZ023332.1:918939-926439 GCA_964007535.1 Brachyptera risi
GTTGCGCATTATTGGTTATATAAAAATCCCTCTTTTGATATTGTGGGAATTTTTTTCTCTGATTTCTCCCCAGTATTTTATCACTGATATGTTTTTCAATGCTATAATAATATACCAGCTCCCATAATGATCTACCGGGATAACTTCACTGTACAGTAAAGTTATCCCAGGATATTATTACTGTACATAATGTTATACCACAGTAGAGAAATACTGCCACACCGGTCCTAGCATTATTTCTATCTATTTGTTGAATGAAAAACGTTTATCGAATTATTCTTTTCAGAACGGTTGGTTCGAATTGCATCACAATCGTAATAATGTGTATTATTATTGTCTTCACATACAGGAGAAATTTCATTTTTTCAAAATTTTCCGTCCAGCCAAATCTTATGGAGTTTTCAGAAACTTCGAGATGATATTTGTCAGAAGTGGCCCAACAGATGTGACCCGAAAACTACGTAGTTTCAAGTTGGATGAGTCCGTGTATAGAAGAAGTTTCATGTTGATCAGTCAAACCGTGCGACCTGTACAGTGCTTACAAGAGATGCAATATCACACAGACAAAGCTCTATAAGAGTGAGATGGAGTCTTCGCATACGCTCATCCAACTGGGCAAACCCAGCATATGCGTTGTAAGATGATCGAGATATCTGAATAAGGTATAAAAGTCGTTAAAGTAGTTCTAACCTTGCTACTTTATCGACTCTGGTATTCTACACACCTTGACGCATATACAAAATACTAGGCCTACATTGTTGGGCAAATATCGAATCCAGAAAGCAGTGGATCTTGGCGAAATAATTCTACTATCATTCCTGACCTATATTTGATGAATACAAACAGTTGATCTAATTTCTCTCTTCGAGACGGCTGGTTCGAATTGCATACACAATCGTAATAATGCGTCATTCATGTGTGATATGCTACATTTCATTTGGAGTGATTTTATTTCACACATTTTCTTGCCTATCCTAAACTTATGGGTTCTTAGAAACTTGGAGATTATATTTCTCAAGATCGATCCAACCTCTCTATTACAAAAACTCTACAGTTCTAATTGGGATGAGTTTGCCTGTACACAAAAGTTTCATGTTGATCAGTCCAACCCCTGCTACCTGTGCAGTGCCCACAAACAAACAAAAACAAACAAAAACAAACAAAAAACACACACAGACAAAGCTCTATGAGAGTGGGATGGAGTCTCTGCTACGCTCATTTAATAATTGTGTTTCACCCAATCATCCGACTGGTTTCACACAACATAATCATGTGAATTAACCATGAGTAAACAAAAAATAAAAACACATACTAAAATATACAAATTACAAAAGTGATCAGATTTGTAGATGTGAAAACAATTATATGTAATTCAATATTTTTCATGAATTAATGTATTTTTTTCACTTTCATTTACTATTTTATCTCACAAAACACAAGCCGGGCATCCCGATTATTCCTGGATTCCAACCATCCCTATCCTGTTATCCTGTGTCTGTTTCACAGTCACAGAATTCCCACGAATTCTCCCACGAATTCTCCCACGAATTCTATGATTCATTCAAAAACTTTTTCCTTCTTAATGACATCGAAACTTCATCCAAAATCATTGTTCCCCAATTAAGGCTATGGATGAGAGATAGGATCGTTTGGACGGGGCAACTCAAGGGCGATCTTACCACCTCATTCTAAATGTTCATAACCAATGAACTTCAACACCAGGACTGTGCTGTTGGTGACCATGAATTTCCAAAATTCAAAAACTGAACTGAAAATGTGTCTTATTTCATACTAGGCCTATATTACAGTATCGGAACTCATCAGTGATGATTTCATATGCATGGCCCTCGGCGCCCCCCCCCCCCTCCCCCCCGGACCACGTCCGTTCCCCTCCCTCCATGGTATTCAATATTAATTCTTATATTGGGTTTTAACGACGCACTGCTATACTGATGGCTACAATCTATTGGCGTCGGTAGATGATGCAAGAGATGATGGGATGATGAGATGAAAGGTTATTTTATTATAGGTGTTTTGGATGGTGGGAAGGAGTCGGTCGTGGCCTGTTGTTAAGGAACCATCCCAGTACCAACCTGAACGACAGAGGGAAACCACGATGCACCCCTGTTATAGGATGGTCGACCATGGCGGGAATCGAGCCCCGTCTCCCGAATGACGGTTCAGTGTGTAACCACTCGGCCACGCGTCTCGGTCATGGTATTCAATGCTTCATAGTTCACCCCATAGACCCCATCATTCAAATCAAGCAGGCCTATACTCTCCACTTAGAGTCGACTTAAGCCTATATATGACAAAATACATATTTTTATAAATGTTCATTTGTTGAAAGGAATATTTTGAAGAGCTTTGTTCGAACAGCGACAAGTTTGGTTACTATGAATGGAATGCCATATGATGTGCCTGTGTGCGTGGAACCCGATTGAGTGAGTCTGTATAATAGTACCATTCTAATTAAACCTATTCCTACAAATATTGCCTATACAACATGTTAATCTGATTGTGAAAGCACTCCGTCGGGTGCCTCCACTTGTCGGTGGTGTCGCCTATTTGAACTGCACACTGTCGGAACTATGAAACCCAGCTCGCCTATTGATCTGTTCAGCCATTGGGATATGTAATGTGTGTCGCCTGTGATTACGCGCCTCATGTAGGCTGACTTGATGGATGTAAAGACAAAGCCTCAACAAGCACAGCTACATGGAGTTAAACGCTGCGTGGTGGGCAACAATGGTGGGCGTTGCTTCAACAGAGTCGGTTGGCTCTCGAAAAGGAGACACACACACACACTCACACACGATTGTCGAAAGACTTGTTCACGCTATTACTGGGATGTACAGATTGTCAACATTATCTAGAGATTCGATAAATAGGCTTTGTTACGTCATGCTTCCAACATGTCGCTGTCTCTAACCACTGAGACTCACATTATGGGATCTATTCTCAACACTCGAATATACTCATGCGGGTACTTCAATGTTCCATGTTGGTTTGATTACACACAAGGATCATGTTGTGACTTGTGTGAACTTTCTAATGGAATTATTGAAAACCTACGCATAACAGGGGTGTAGCCCATCAAACCTAATACAAGTAGTGTGTTAATTGAAATGACTGTGGTGAATTATTTCTGAAATAATAATATCAATTATTTGTGATAAGCAAGAATGTAATATCGGAACAGGTATGCACGTGCAAAACATGTCCGAAATATGAAGGTTGATGGATCTCTGTTCGATCCCCGCCACCGTTCCTTCTACAGACAGAGGTTTCCTTGTGTGGAGCTAGACAGGGATGGTTCCTACAGTACAGTCCCCTGTCCTTGCATTAGATCAGAAACCTCGATCTCATCCGGTCATCAGACGCCAATAGATCTTGGCCATCATTGGACCAGTGAGTTGCTAAGCCAGAAATTGTTATAACTGAATAAGAATTGCAGAGTGAATTGTATTCATTTCATCATCACTGTCTGGTTGATAACGAGTTATGCCGACAGACAATGTCTTGAAAATATTTCCCATTCAGAATTAATTGAAAGCAGAATAATATATATACCTATATAAACTTATTCATGGTATGATGTATAAATCTGTGAGTTAATTACATGGCATGCATGGTAGCTGATTTGTGTAATTGTGAAAACACAGGTTCCATTCCATTCGGCGCGCGCACAAACAGTAATGCCACTATAAACTGTTAATAGAGCTTTGATAACGACCCGGCCGTCTCTCCGGCACAGTCATAGAGTCAGGGTCAATCTATTACTCATCTCTCATTCAATCCCACCTTTTATCACCGGCGTAAATTATCACGACATTCTATCCTCTCATCATTAATAATTCCTGACCTCCGCAGATCTACATTTCCAGCGAACAAACACACACGTGATCCATGCAGACAGTGTAACGCTGAGCCCATTTCATCTGTCAGAAGACCTCACGGAGCGCCCACAGCGAAAATAAGAAGCGACCGAGAACGTTTTGGTTCCCACTGTATGCAAGCAAGCGAGGGTTTTCGATAGATCCGACCAACAGAGATATTATAACCAGTATTCGAACAGAGAAGGAGTTTTTATATTTAAGGATCTCTTATTTCAGGCAGTAAAGTTTATTAAACCTATAATAAAAGATGGATATATATTTATAACGTAAACCTCCAACACACAGCGATTAGGCCGGAGGCGAAACTTCTGTAAAGGGAAAAACATTTTCCCATATTGTACCCGCATTGTTACCCAACAACAATCCCATCACGACCAATTATAATTGCCTGTCGTTGTGTTCGTTTTCCTTCTCTTCAACCTCCACCACGATTATTCAATCGTCCAATCATTAACCGTCCCGTGGGCGGGGCTTGCAACGTGCGTCCCCGCCCGGTAGTGGTCCATTGCGGTGCGGAGGACGGGGCCGAGTCGGAGAGGAAGGTCTCTCCTAAACCAACTACTGTGCATTTCCCACGCTCGGCGTCCTGGCCGAGAGAGAGAGAGAGGGAGGAGGTTGTGGATAGGCAAGGGCAGTACCAGAAGCCGTGGAGCCAGCAGCAGTTGTTCGAGAGCAGAAGCAAAGAGCGGACTGCGTTCAACAGGCTGGAGACAAGTCCAGGATCGGGTTCAACACTCAACACCAGCAGCAGAAGGGTAAGTGGTAAACACCTGATGCGAGATCTGGCCAGACACGGGAACCAGACGACACTTTCTCCACCATTCGATCTAATCCAAGCCGAAGCGGTCGTTACAGCAATTATTAACATCATTTTTAGTGGAAATCGCTGACATATTTATTATCGTGTTTTTTGGGGATCACTGTGTGTGTCATATCGCCACACGTTCCAGTTCTGGTAAGTGCCGTGATAATTTATAGGCATCTATTTGTCTTGCTACAACGAAAATGTTTCTCACATATTGAAATGGAAAGCAAGCACGTTTCTTTTTAAATCCAGTTTCATCTTACGGTATATCACGAGTTGATGAGTCCATTTAACTCGTCTTGTACGAAGGCTCCTTTGTTCAGTCATGAAGGCCTCCTCACCGGTTGTTGGCAGTGTGCATATTCACGTCTCATTCAAGTATAGATTCCTGCATTCTTGTCAGCCTAAACAGCTGTGATGTACTCGCACCAGCAAGCTAGATAGACAGCAGTTTGCACGCCGTGATAGCAGGCCCATCACGTGACACGTGGTCGAATCTAAGCTACTCGTTACGCGTCAAACGACAGCCGTTTCAACTGCATGGCGATACGCGAGATAATCGATAGTTCCATGTCGATATGTAACGTTATCGATATACGCCTCCTGCGTGGATAGATCTGGTTTAGTGGTTCTGTTGAATCAATAATACCCCAGTCTACATGACAGCTGTCGTGTTTCAAGATAGTCCTCATTGTTTCATGTACATTCATGTAGTAGTAAACAGTGTAGGAGGACAATAATAATATATTATATACAGTTGCCTGTATAGGCTTATATCAAGTACATTATTTATACACATGGCCTCATAATATCGTGTAGAACTTATAAAGCTGTTGCGTGAGCTGCAATCTTATTGAATGTCAATGTTTGTCAAATGATGAGAGAGAGGGTTGAAACTGGACCGTGATGTGGAGTGACTCACTGTGCTGATATCTGGCCTCGATTGAAATCGCTTGATCGCTTAACGTCAACGCTGCACAGAGAACACTGCACGGATAATTCTCAAGTCTGACATGCATGTGAACAGAACTTGCGTCTGCATGAGTGAGGACAGGGATGTATATTCAGGAATAAAGAACATTCGATCAGAATGCATGTTATTTAATTCAAATGATTCACATGTATAGGCATGCGATGGTGTGTTGTTGAAACGGGACAATAATGTCTGGGACGCCGGGACGTTCACTCAACGCTCGCGACGGACAATCACGGCTGATCGGGGACTAATAGT
This sequence comes from Brachyptera risi, assembly GCA_964007535.1. Lineage (NCBI taxonomy): Eukaryota > Metazoa > Arthropoda > Insecta > Plecoptera > Taeniopterygidae > Brachyptera > Brachyptera risi. Next base: position 924,875 of record OZ023332.1, read on the forward strand.
CACAGTACTGCCCAGTTGTTTATCAGCCATGTAATATGCTATCGTTTCATATGTGGGCCTACATGTCAGGAGCACAAAGGCCTATGTTGTTATATCCAGGTTGATCCAGGATAAAGCCAGGTTAATGCCATATAAGTTAATTACGCAAGAAATCAAATGGGTCTGATCAGATTGATGATAGTTTCAATGACACAATCGTGTATAGGACCTATACGTCATCAGCGCGTTTAACCTATAATCTATCAGCTTCTTTTGACAATAATATACAATATTCTGTATCTAGAAACACAAGAGTCATGCGCCCTAACAAACACACACACACATAGGTGGACCTAAATAGGGTCTAGAGAAATGACAACATTTTGTTACATACAAATACTTTATTTGTCATCACTGTGACTCTTTATATATTCTATGTGTTTACAATTTGTACATGTTCAAACCGAAGTTCGTATTAAATATCATAGGCCTGCCAAATTTGTAGGCCTTATATATATATATATATATATATATATATATATATATATATATATATATATATATATATATATATATATATATACATATATATGTATATATATATATATATATATATATATATATATATATATATATATATATATATATATATATATATATATATAGAGAGAGAGAGAGAGAGAGATAGAGAGAGAGAGAGAGAGAGAGAGAGAGAGAGAGACCCATGGACTCTATATGAGATATTAGTCCGTGGATGATAACAGTCCCATTTGTTCTTATACATTTGGCTATGTAAGCCTATATAAGATAAAGTATGGACAGTTACTCATTGAAACTGCTTCTGTTTGACTTGAAGACAGTCACATTATGTGAGAGGAGATAACAGTGAGGGTTGATAAGTTACACCCTGTTCTGTTGACAAACGTGACAAGTCACAATTCAGCTCATATTGGGTTCTGACGACGCACTATAATGATTGCCAAGATCTATTGGCGTCGAATGAATGATTGATGAGATGATGGGATGATGAGAACAAGGTTTCTTAGGTATCGTGAAAGATAGTGGGAAGGAAGCGGTCGTGGCCTATGTTGTAGAAACCGTTCCGGCATTATAGCCTATAGACTACAGAGGGAAACCACGAAAAACCCCTGTATAAAGATGGACGGTGGCGGTGATCGAACCCCTTCACCTCCCGGATCACATGAAGCAAGTTCTTAACCACTCAGCTACATGTGCCAGTGCACACAATTCAGCTGTTGATCCCCATTCTTCACCATAAGTGACATACTCCTGTTCTTTCTGTGTCCACGAAACTAAACATTAACTCGCGCTGAGAAGGGTTGAAAGTTTGCTTGGCGACGGCTAATCCTCAGCGCTATGGATACATAGAGACAGAGGCAGTTGTCAGTCATCAGCTGTGTGCATGTGTGAACAACACTCGGATATGTCAGAGAACGAAACGAGCCCCGGACGGAAGACCTGTGAGGTTTGAAATGTTTGACTGCGAATTCTTGCACTTCATATATCCTGTGTACACATGATGTATAGCGCCAACAAACACAGCCAGACGGGTGATGGCCTGCATG
>OZ023332.1:931439-951813 GCA_964007535.1 Brachyptera risi
CGTTATGATTTGTTTGTTTTGTGATTATGGTTTGGGTTTCCTACAGACTTGATCAGACTTGATGGTCTTCTGCAAGTCCGAGTCCTTAGAAATCTATCTTTATGACAAGCAGGTATTTGCTATAAAATGAAGATTGACTTCGAATTCCAATAATGAAACACATAAACAATGCGTAACTTTCCATCAAATAGGCAGCCCATGAATCAATTGGAATGACGGATAAGGTTTTGTGAATTGAAGTGATGAAGTCAATGATGGAACACTGGAGGCTGGAGGGGTGCTATTTATATGATCCAACACAAATCAGTTTGTATAGAAAACTCTCCGAAAACAATATTAATAATTGTTCTGTAGTATAATTGTGTTCGGATAATGATATTGTGATTGGTTGACCCATATTCGTGGACTTGCGGTGGGATCTCCATTCCCTTCAGCACTAACGATCTCATTCTGAGCGTGGGTGATTTGTCAGTTGAACCATATATCGAACCTAACCCATCTTATCATGATAGCAACATCAAACTATAACGGATATATCCGAATACAACATTGCCATTCGGACATTTTCTCGGAAACAATTCATTTCCGAAAATGTGTTTCGAACAGTTTTATTAAACATTTTTCGACCACTTTGTTACCAACACTGGTTCCGAATAGTCCATATCGAACAGTTAGTTCACACGTACCTTACGATCATCAATAAGGCATATAGGCGTGGATCGTTGTTTGCCCGTCGGGTCCGATCTCTGATCGCAGCCTCTTTCCACCCGGCTGAAACCACGTTAAACCTTTGGCCCATTACATGAGGAGGGACACGGGTTGTCATCGCACCCAAACCTCCAGAAGCCTCTCTCTCTCTCGCTCTCTCTCGCTCTGTGTACGTGGGAAACTATGCACTAATGTCTTCGGACCCATGAGTCGTTGGGTCAGCAGCCAGAAGGAAGATGGGTTTAAATGTACATACAGGTCTTTATAGATCTAACCGACCATGGTGCCTATAATGATATCGTAGAGGACGTAATGATTCAAATAGCTTATCATTAAATAAAATCCATAGTGTTTATAGATATAACAAGAAGTTGTGTCTATATACAGTGAGATGCACGGCCAGTGGGAACAGTTTATGGATGACTTGTTGAGGGTTTTAGGCCTACTACTAGGACGCTTGATGAATGATTACCGAGTCACGGAGCGGTCGATGAGTGGGCCTATGCCTCATAAAGAACCAGACAGTAGAGGACAAAGTCTTCTCAGACTCGCCGGATAAGCCACAGATTTCAATACATACTTGTTCTGGGAACCAAATGGATCACAATATTCGGAACAAATCACCAACAAGCGTGATGTCAATCATACTTCCCGGTTTATTCCCGATTTATTCCCGGTTTATTCCAGTGTTATCAATAATAATAATTATGATAATAATGGTTTTATTTCATTTTGGATCATCACATGATATAATGGAAAGTCATGAAAAAAGTTATATAACAAAAATTCAAAATATTCAATATAAAAATCTCAATATGACCACACTTTAACAAAACTCATCTAACCTATAGAAGCATTTTTCAATCGGATAACTGCGTAGTCTTTTCTTGAATACAATTTTAGAATCGAGTTTGCTGGCATCTTTTAATACAATAGGTAAACAATTGAAAAATCTACTCCCAGCATAAACTGGACTTTTCTTGAAGAGCTCCAGCTTGTGAGCCTCCAAGACGAATGCGGATTTGTTTCTTGTGTTGAAATCATGCAGTTTGTCATGCGTTATACTGTCTCGGCTGTTCTCCAGTACGATCATTGTAGTATCTGATATATATTATATTAACTGACTCACCAATGTTGTGGATGAATTTACTGCAGTTCGAAGAGTTGATGGAGATAGTTTCGATCAGTTGTGAGATCGGCCCGCTATTGTCACGTGTTAATCTGATGTATCGTCATAATACGGGAGTGTGGATGTTGAATGATTGTTTCCCAATCAGGACGAAGCTGGATTAGTGGGATAGAAGCGGCACCTCTCGATTGTTTTGTCACTACGAGGCGGTCTTATGGCAACAGACATCAATGATTAGGAACCATATGTTGAAAATTGTCCAGACTATTCTGATTGAGATGAGAATAATTATTATCTTCCTCACCAGAACCAGCCTGTCTGTGATGTCATCCCAGCTTATTAGGATAATGGTTATTGTATTCAGCTCTAATTATCAAGAGCGCAACGTGTTACCCGACAACATGGGAAGAGTGTTGCGTGTAATTGCATCTGTTTCTTAGTTCCCGTTGCTATCCCTCATAATCAACAGCTGTTCATACATTGAGTAGGCCATATCATGGTCAGGATGATTTCATGAATAACTGATTGATCTTTCAATTCTTGTATTCAACTGATGGAGAGACAGAATTCAAATATTATCATTCCAATCGTTGAACGCATGTATAGGCCTATATATGTATATATATATATATATATATATATATATATATATACATATATATATATATATATATATATATATATATATATATATATATATATATATATATATATATATATATATATATATATATATATATATATATATATATATATTCATATATATATATATATATATATATATATATATATATATATATATATATATATATATATATATATATATATATATATATATATATATATATATATATATATATATATATATATATATATATATATAAATATATATATATATATATATATATATATATATATATATATATTATATATATATATATATATTCAAATATATGTGCCCATTCTATATGATTTGGTGAGTAGGCCCACCATCCAATCGACTGTTCCACCTTGATTTTCCGGTAATCTCATGAAAACGTTAATATCATTCGGAGTGAAACAAAAAAACTGCTCAAAAGTTGAAAGAATTAAATGGCATTTGCCTCACCGCTTTTACAGCTACTCTTAAATTATATAGTGTCATAATTGTGAATAGCATTATTCTATTATTCTCCAAGGGCCGAATATAATGGCACCCCACATTCTCGGATTAAATTCCCATTAACAATATATTATCCAATTGCTACCTGAATGCCTACTCCATATACAGGCCTATATTCTTATGAACACACAATTATAGTCTCTTTCTCTCGAATCTTTACGACTAATGGCTTTTTAACAGCAGGTTTTCACAAAATATTCCGTTCAAGTCATTACAGCCCACTGCAGCTTTACACAGCTAGAAATCACCACTCTCTCACATATTTCCCCGAAATAATAACCCGATGAAATAACTTTATTATATATTATTCAGTATAACATTTTATTAGGTTCTCTAAAAACACATTTTTTACTGTCATCAATAATTAAACTTCAAATTGAACTTAATTTCCTCATTTTTTTCTATATCTTCAGATCATCATCAACCGTCTTTCCTAAATACCTAAGCACATGTCTGGCAATTTTTTATATATATAAATACCTATTAGAACTGAATATCTGCGAGTGAATATTCTCACGCCAAATTTGATAGCAACTCACTTCAATGGTCCAACTGACAATTGTATATCTGTGACCTTGCAGACAAGTCGCTAGTTTGATTACAAGTGTCCTAATTGTTGCGATTGGTACCGTGACGCTCATGCGGTAAATGCATGGCGGTCTCCGCTGGTAAACCAGTACTTGCACATGTAGACGTCGAGCAAGACTTCCAAGGCTGTCTAACGAGAGAGAAGGTTTCGAGGGGGGATAATTATTCAGTTCCATCCTTGATTAATCTGCTGGCCATGTTGATGACGGCCTACTTGTGTACAAGACAGCAGGTCTAGTCACATAAGTCACTTGTGCATATAGCTATAGGCGAGTTGTGCATGCGCACTCATTCCTATTCTCAGATCATAACCCTACAGAGATGTGTTGACAATGGAAGGAATCGATGAGTATGGTATAGATTGTAGAAGATGGAGAAATTCGAATGAATTACCTAGTTGAAAGAAAGCACACGGTTCATTTGAAAGCGCTGAATATAGATTCAGTCCCTCATTGATCTTCCAAACACATCGAATGTCTACATGATATTTGTTAACGTATCAAACGTCTGGAAATTACAATACGCCCACTATGACTAATGGAGTCATATAGTGTATACTTATATATTCGATCTGTCTTCTTCCATATCAGGCCTACATCTCATATATCATAGGCTATAATAATAATAATAATAATAATAATAATAATTCTTTTATTCCATGCTTGGTCATAATTACATGATATTGGTACGTCATATTATCTAATAAAACGTCATAATATCTCATATCCCACATATCGTTGTGTTTTATCTGATAATTCAAATATCTCATCTTATATCCTCCATCTTATATCTCATTGGCTATCGGGATCGACCATAATATCTCATATCCTATATCATGTGTTTCATCTGATATTTCAAATATCCCATCTTATATCCTACATCTCATATCTCATTGGATATCGACCATAATATCTCATATCCTATATCATGTGTTTCATCTGATATTTCAAATATCTCATCTTATATCCTCCATCTCATATCTCATCTTATATCCTCCATCTCATATCTCATTGCCTATCGACAATAATATCTCATATCCTATATCATGTGTTTCATCTGAAATTTCAAATATCCCATCTTATATCCTCCATCTCATATCTCATTGGCTATCGACCATAATATCTCATATCCTATATCATTGTGTTTCATCTGATATTTCAAATATCCCATCTTATATCCTCCATCTTATATCTCATTGGATATCGACCATAATATCTCATATCCTATATCATGTGTTTCATCTGATATTTCAAATATCCCATCTTATATCCTCCATCTTATATCTCATTGGCTATCGACCATAATATCTCATATCACATATCATTGTGTTTCATCTGATATTTTAAATATCCCATCTTATATCCTCCATCTTATATCTCATAGGCTATCGACCATAATATCTCATATCACATATCATTGTGTTTCATCTGATATTTTAAATATCCCATCTTATATCCTCCATCTTATATCTCATAGGCTATCGACCATAATATCTCATATCACATATCATTGTGTTTCATCTGATATTTTGAATATCCCATCTTATATCCTCCATCTTATATCTCATAGGCTATCGACCATAATATCTCATATCACATATCATTGTGTTTCATCTGATATTTTAAATATCCCATCTTATATCCTCCATCTTATATCTCATAGGCTATCGACCATAATATCTCATATCACATATCATTGTGTTTCATCTGATATTTCAAATATCTCATCTTATATCCTCCATCTTATATCTCATAGGCTATCGACCATAATATCTCATATCCTATATCATGTGTTTCATCTGATATTTCAAATATCCCATCTTATATCCTCCATCTTATATCTCATTGGCTATCGACCATGATATCTCATATCCTATATCATGTGTTTTATCTGATATTTCAAATATCTCATCTTATATCCTCCATCTTATATCTCATAGGCTATCGACCATAATATCTCATATCCTATATCATGTTTTTCATCTGATATTTCAAATATCCCATCTTATATCCTCCATCTTATATCTCATTGGCTATCGACCATGATATCTCATATCCTATATCATGTGTTTTATCTGATATTTCAAATATCCCATCTTATATCCTCCATCTTATATCTCATAGGCTATCGACCATGATATCTCATATCCTATATCATGTGTTTTATCTGATATTTCAAATATCTCATCTTATATCCTCCATCTTATATCTCATAGGCTATCGACCATAATATCTCATATCCTATATCATGTGTTTCATCTGATATTTCAAATATCTCATCTTATATCCTCCATCTTATATCTCATAGGCTATCGACCATAATATCTCATATCCTATATCATGTGTTTCAACTGATATTTCAAATATCCCATCTTATATCCTCCATCTCATATCTCATTGGCTATCGACCATAATATCTCATATCCTACATATCATTGTGTATCCTCATCTTATATCCTCCATCCCATATCTCATTGGCTATCGACCATAATATCTCATATCCTACATATCATTGTGTATCCTCATCTTATATCCTCCATCTCATATCTCATTGGCTATCGACCCTAATATCTCATATCCTACATACCATTGTGTTTTATCTGATATTTCAAATCACCCATCTTATATGCTCCATCTTATATCTCATAGGCTATCGACCATAATATCTCATATCCTATATCATGTGTTTCATCTGATATTTCAAATATCCCATCTTATATCCTCCATCTTATATCTCATTGGCTATCGACCATAATATCTCATATCCTACATATCATTGTGTATCCTCATCTTATATCCTCCATCTCATATCTCATTGGCTATCGACCCTAATATCTCATATCCTACATACCATTGTGTTTTATCTGATATTTCAAATCACCCATCTTATATGCTCCATCTTATATCTCATAGGCTATCGACCATAATATCTCATATCCTATATCATGTGTTTCATCTGATATTTCAAATATCCCATCTTATATCCTCCATCTTATATCTCATTGGCTATCGACCATAATATCTCATATCCTACATATCATTGTGTATCCTCATCTTATATCCTCCATCTCATATCTCATTGGCTATCGACCATAATATCTCATATCCTACATATCATTGTGTATCCTCATCTTATATCCTCCATCCCATATCTCATTGGCTATCGACCATAATATCTCATATCCTACATATCATTGTGTATCCTCATCTTATATCCTCCATCTCATATCTCATTGGCTATCGACCCTAATATCTCATATCCTACATACCATTGTGTTTTATCTGATATTTCAAATCACCCATCTTATATGCTCCATCTTATATCTCATAGGCTATCGACCATAATATCTCATATCCTATATCATGTGTTTCATCTGATATTTCCAATATCACATCTGATATCCTCCGTCTCATATCTCATTGGCTATCGACCATAATATCTCATATCCTATATCATGTGTTTCATCTGATATTTCCAATATCCCATCTTATATCTCATTTCAAGTAGGCCTATATCTCAAGGTATATCTCAGATCTGGGATCCTATATCACTTGGAAGTTAATCATCTCATGACTCATATCTCTCATATCTCATGCATCCGATCTGGAATCTTGGGCCTCGTCCATATCACAGTCGGTATATCTCATATCCCATATCTCATATCTTCCATCTGATATCATGTGTCTTTTATCTCTGATGTTCCATCTGATCTCGTGTCTTTTATATCTGATGTTCTATCTGACGTCTGATATCTTGTTTCTTTTATCTCTGATGTTCTATCTTATGTTTAATATCCTGTGTCTTATCTCTGATGTTCCATCTGATCTCGTGTCTTTTATATCTGATGTTCTATCTGACGTCTGATATCTTGTCTCTTTTATCTCTGATGTTCTATCTTATGTTTAATATCCTGTGTCTTATCTCTGATGTTCCATCTGATCTCGTGTCTTTTATATCTGATGTTCTATCTGACGTCTGATATCTCGTCTCTTTTATCTCTGATGTTCTATCTAACGTCTGATATCTCGTCTCTTTTATCTCTGATGTTCTATCTAACGTCTGATATCTCGTCTCTTTCATCTCTGATGTTCTATCTAACGTCTGATATCTCGTCTCTTTTATCTCTGATGTTCTATCTTATGTCTGATATCTCGTCTCTTTTATCTCTGATGTTCCATCTGATGTCTGATATCCTGTCTCTTCTATCTCTGATGTTCCATCTGATGTCCGATATCTCGTCTCTTTTATCTCTGATGTTCTATCTAACGTCGGATATCTCATCTCTTTTATCTCTGATGTTCTATCTAGCGTCTGATATACCGTCTCTTTTAGCTCTGATGTTCTATCTAACGTCTGATATCTCGTCTCCTCTATCTCTGATGTTCTATCTAACGTCTGATATCTCGTCTCTTCTATCTCTGATGTTCTATCATATGTCTGATATCTCGTCTCTTTTATCTCTGATGTTCCATCTAACGTCTGATATCTCGTCTCTTTTATCTCTGATGTTCTATCTTATGTCCGATATCTCGTCTCTTTTATCTCTGATGTTCTATCTGATGTCTGATATCTCGTCTCTTTTATCTCTGATGTTCTATCTGATGTCTGATATCTCGTCTCTTTTATCTCTGATGTTTCATCTGATGTCTGATATCTCGTCTCTTTTATCTCTGATGTTCTATCTGATGTCTGATATCTCGTCTCTTTCATCTCTGATGTTCCATCTGATCTCGTGTTTTTTATCTCTGATGTTCTATCTGATGTCTGATATCTCGTCTCTTTTATCTCTGATGTTCTATCTGATGTCTGATATCTCGTCTCTTTTATCTCTGATGTTCCATCTGATCTCGTGTTTTTTATCTCTGATGTTCTATCTGATGTCTGATATCTCGTCTCTTTTATCTCTGATGGACTATCTACGTCTGATATCTCGTCTCTTTTATCTCTGATGTTCTATCTGATGTCTGATATCTCGTCTCTTTCATCCTTGATGCTCTATCTGATGTCTGATATGTCGTCTCTTTTATCTCTGATGTTCTATCTAACGTCTGATATCTCGTCTCTTTTATCTCTGATGTTCTATCTGATGTCTGATATCTCGTCTCTTTTATCTTTGATGCTCTATCTGATGTCTTATATGTCGTCTCTTCTATCTCTGATGTTCTATCTAACGTCTGATATCTCGTCTCTTTTATCTCTGATGTTCTATCTGATGTCTGATATCTCGTCTCTTTTATCTCTGATGTTCTATCTAACGTCTGATATCTCGTCTCTTTTATCTCTGATGTTCTATCTGATGTCTGATATCTCGTCTCTTTTATCTCTGATGTTCTATCTGATGTCTGATATCTCGTCTCTCTTATCTCTGATGTTCTATCTGATGTCTGATATGTCGTCTCTTTTATCTCTGATGTTCTATCTGATGTCTGATATGTCGTCTCTTTTATCTCTGATGTTCTATCTGATGTCTGATATCTCGTCTCTTTTATCTTTGATGCTCTATCTGATGTCTGATATGTCGTCTCTTTTATCTCTGATGTTCTATCTGATGTCTGATATGTCGTCTCTTTTATCTTTGATGCTCTATCTGATGTCTGATATGTCGTCTCTTTTATCTCTGATGTTCTATCTGATGTCTGATATCTCGTCTCTTTTATCTTTGATGCTCTATCTGATGTCTGATATCTCGTCTCTTTTATCTTTGATGCTCTATCTGATGTCTGATAGGTCGTCTCTTTTATCTCTGATGTTCTATCTGATGTCTGATATCTCGTCTCTTTTATCTCTGATGTTCTATCTAACGTCTGATATCTCGTCTCTTTTATCTCTGATGTTCTATCTGATGTCTGATATCTCGTCTCTTTTATCTCTGATGTTCTATCTGATGTCTGATATCTCGTCTCTTTTATCTCTGATGCTCTATCTGATGTCTGATATGTCATCTCTTTTATCTCTGATGTTCTATCTAACGTCTGATATCTCGTCTCTTTTATCTCTGATGTTCTATCTGATGTCTGATATCTCGTCTCTTTTATCTCTGACGTCTGATAACTCACGCATAGAATGTCTATCCCAGCGTGCATCCCAGTGGCTGCTTACTGCTCGGGGAGCCGCCGAGGTTGAAACGTGGGCGAAGCGAATGGAATTCTCCTCGATTCGGCTATAAACAGTGTCACCCGGTCTCTGGCGGACTGTAGACAGACCAAATGGCACTTTAGCAACCTTCCGGGAATCTTCCATCATGTTTTTATGGGACACTACCGCACTAGCTGTCACTACACAGCTTACCCATGCCCATCTATTAATACAAATATGAGCTTTGTATATGACCACATAGTAGGCCCATCTTGAATAAACATGATTTAATATACGTATCTTGGTATTTTATTCAAATGTTTATTCAAATGATATTAGGTATTAGCATGATCTATTTGTTGAGATGTCTCACAGGCAAGACTAGTAGGCCTATCTTCAACAGAGATGAGGGAATTGATGCGGCGTCGCGATGGAACTGAGATATTGCAATGTTCAGCTTGCGTGGGTGTTCAGTGCAATGTCATCAAGTTTACAAACTGATCGAATGTCAGCCGATGTGACTTCAGTTTGTCAATTATATGGTGTCATTTCTGTTACCAATAGTTACGAATATTCAATCAATCTGATCCTTAACAATATAGTTCAAGCAGTTGATTGTGTGATGTGAATAACTAGGCAAACTCGTTATGTGTTTCCGCGTTGATGGATGAGCTGGAACATATCAACTTATCTTTGGATTGGTTATTATTGGATGAGCGAAGCGAAGACTCAATTACACTATACCGAAAAAAAAGTGCCTTTTTTTTTGTTTTTTTGTTCGCGCTCCACAGGTCAGACAAAAATTCAAAATCAGTTGAAACTTGGCACACACATGAAACCCTATCTGACTTGATGCTGTAAAGTTTTGAGGCATGATCGGTTGAACAACTTCTGAGAAAACTCATTCCAAAGTTTTCAAAAATCCCATTAGAATAACCCAGAGGAAAACATTCGTGAAAAATATTTCATCAGAGAGGATTCAAATTCTCAGAGAACTTCAATCTGATGATGATACACATTATTCCGAACTTTTACTCAAATCGGATCAGCCGTTTCGATGTAAAAAAATATATAATGTTATTTGTGTCAATTATTCAAACCTATTAAGATACCTATTAAATCAAAGCAACAAGTGTCACCACTTGATTGTAAACGATTAAAACAAAGCCTTCTTTATTATTATATAAATTATTAATGGAAAATAAGATGGCAGTGATGTAATAGTTTGGATCTCAAGGTGTATATATATATATATAATAACCAATCCAAAGATAAGTTGATATGTTCCAGCTCATCCATCAACGCGGAAACACATAACGCGTTTGCCTAGTATATATATACACCTTGAGATCCAAACAATTACATCACTGCCATCTTATTTTCCATTATTAATTCATATGATAATAAAGAAGGCTTTGTTCCAATCGTTTACAATCAAGTGGTGACACTTGTTGCTTTGATTTAATAGGTATCTCAATAGCTTTGAATAATTCATGAAAATTACATTATATATTTTTTACAACGAAACGGCTTATCCGATTTCAGTGAAAGTTCGAAATAATGTGTATCATCATCAGATTGAGATTCTCCGAGAATTTGAATCCTCTCAGATGAAATATTTTTCACGAATCTTTTCCTCTGGGTTATTCATATGAGTTTTTTGAAAACTTCAAAAAGATTTATCTCAAGAAATGTTGAACCGATTTTGCCTCAAAACTATACAGCATCAAGTCAGATAGGGGTTCATGTGTGTGCCAAGTTTCATCATGATCTGAATTTCTATTTGACCTGTAGAGCGCGAACAAAAAAAAAAAAAAAAACACATTCGATTTTTCAAGTACAGTGAAATTGTGTCTTCGCTACGCTCATCCAATTATGACAGGTGAATGAATGACACATTCAACATAATGATCAGAAGTAGCTAGGCCTCTAATGGAATAAACCTCCGTGCACTCGCAGTGGGGATAACTAGGAACACGATTCATGAGTTGGATACCAGCACCCGTAGCTGGGAGCTGGGCCCAAGATTCGAAACTGAGACGGGTGGACCAGCGGCTAGCACACTGGACCGTCGCTCTCATCAGCATATCAACTCTATTCTCAATAATACATATCACTGTTCATGACGGTATGGACCAGTTAGTGTACATCTCATTTCAGTTTCACGGAAATAAAGACCACTACCGGCACATGCAGCTGAGTGGCTAACGCACTCGCTTCATGTGATGTAGCTGCGAGGTGAAGGGGCATATCGGACCTGGTTCGATCCCCGCCACCGTCCATCTTTACAGGGATTTCTCGTGGTTACCCTCTGTAGTCTAGGCTAACGCTGGGGTGGTTCCTACAATATAGGCCACGACCGATTCCTTCCCACTTTCCTTCTCGATACTTAAGAAACCTTCATCTCATCATCCCATCATCTAATCAATCATTCATTCGACGCCAATAGATCTTAATTATTATTTTTATGCGTCCTTAAACCAAATATTGAAGAAGATTTTAGGCCCACTCTGTAGAGATTGCCTGTTTGATATAGAATATCACAACAATAGGAAATAACAAATGCATATAGAGAGGGCGGTGTTTGATGAAGAGATATATTATATTGTATGGTAGTCCAGCAGTGATAATATTGTGATTGATCTTAGATTTGAGGGGGGAGTACGGTGATAGTTGGCGGGCTCGCCGTCGGCAGCGCGACGGTCGCCAGGCACGGCCCATACAGGCCCCAGACGGCGGCAACAGCCACTGTATACGAGTCTGCAATGAGTGCTTGAAGCAGCGCGCACGCGCTCTATAGATTGATTTTGGTCATCAATCGATCATTTTGACCCCACTTAAGAGTCGAAGAAAACTCTCGTCTCGGAGCTGTAGGCCTACACTTGGTTTCACCAGACCTATTCACACTTGGGCCTATGAAGTATAACATGCACGACATGGTCTGGTGGCACATTTCATTTGAGAGCAATGCTTTATTTCTATCGATACCCGATAGAGATATAGGCCTATAAGGAGTATTCATGATCAACGGTCTCATCTCAGTACGTATTCGGATTGAAGCTTCGACAACATAATAATATACATATAGTCTACCTCTCAATTGAACATGGAAGGAAGATAAATTTCATTTCATTTCATTTATTAGCTTTTTGTTTATACCATTATATACGAGTTATAATCAAAATCATTAACATAACAAGCAGGTCTTGAAAGTTGTCAGGATTGAAATAACAATACAGTGAAACCTCTATCCATCGTTTTTCAAGGGACCAGGAAAATACAACCATCCATCCAGGAAAACTATCCATCCAGGAAAATGTAACATTGATTATATGGGAGTGGGGCTAGAAAAAATGAATGATAGATCCGGGAACGATGCATAGAAGTTACACTGTAATAATAATGAGTATCTATAATCAACAATATGAATTACTGCAGCAAGTTCAAGTTGAATTGACAATAATACATGTAGGTGATGCTTTCAAACATAATATTTCAATACAATTACAATAATTGATTACAGACCGCTACACTACTCTCTTTTGTTCGATAAATGTTCCCTCACATTATAAAAGCTGTGGTGAATTAGAAACTTCTTGACATTAGGCTTAAAAGACGTTCTATTGCTAGCGGAACTTTTCAATTTTTCTGGGAGTTTGTTATAAAGTACCGTCCCTGCATGTACTGGGTCATATTCAGTAATTTTACGTTTCAACTTGGCTGGGTGTAGGCTGTGTTGTTCTTTCTGTCGAAGACATCGCTGTTCTTGTTCCGCTTGACGTGCGTTCCATCAAGGCAAGATGGAAACGTATTCCAATAGCAGTTTGAAAGAACACAACAGACACCCGACAATTTGATTCGAACTGTTCTAAAACAAGTATTCCCATGCAGCGAAGGTAGGTAATATCAAACAAGTTCCACTCCGCGTCGGTTCGATACCAATTTCATCTCCCAGCGCGAATCTCTTCCGTGCTTTAAACGGTTCGAGAGAGCTATTCCCACGGTGTGTGCCTCTCACTCTCTCCCACCCACTCGCTCTCTCTCTCTCTCTCTCTCTCACTCACTCCTTATTAGGCGAGACTTTCGACAGCCCGACGCTCGGACTCATACAGGTTTATGTTGCCCAGCACAGGTAGGCTGCCCGCTTCACACGCATCTCGAACACAAACAGAACAAGAGTGGTCTATTGATTATTGTTTGCTTTACGACCCCACCAACAGCTAGGTTATACGGGGGTACGAATGAGCTTAACGACCCCACCAACAGCTAGGTTATACGGGGGTACGAATGCGCTTTACGACCCCACCAACAGCTAGGTTATACGGGGGTACGAATGAGCTTAACGACCCCACCAACAGCTAGGTTATACGGGGGTACGAATGAGCTTTACGACCCCACCAACAGCTAGGTTATACGGGGGTACGAATGCGCTTTACGACCCCACCAACAGCTAGGTTATACGGGGGTACGAATGAGCTTAACGACCCCACCAACAGCTAGGTTATACGAGGGTACGAATGAGCTTAACGACCCCACCAACAGCTAGGTTATACGGGGGTACGAATGAGCTTAACGACCCCACCAACAGTTAGGTTATACGGGGGTACGAATGAACTGGTGATTATGAATGTATGAAGTGATGATCATTGCGAGGACATTTACAAATCCCATGCCATATGCAGGATTCGAACCCACGCCCAGCGGTGACTTCAGTTTCTGAAGCGGTGCCTCAGCTGACCGAGCTACCGAGGAAGGCAGTGGTCTATTGATTCTTGCATATTTCTCGTCTGGTTCCAATTGATTGTATTGGTGATTACGAGATGCGGGTGGATTTTTTCTCAATTCAGTTCTAATTGGAAGTTGATGGGAATCCGTTTAGCGGAATATGATTGATATTTTAAGGGGGGGGGACTCGGGTGAAAATCCCGTCTTTGTCAATATCGATTGTAGGCCTATACAATTCAAATTCTGCACATAGATATGTACCCATAATGCTGAAACTAAAGACAAAAAAACAGCATGGGTCATAAATATTTGGCTATTACGAATTTTTAAGCAACAAAATTTTGTTTTTGTTTTCAATTTTTTCCCAACGAAAATGTTGCTGAAGTATTGTTTTAGGGTTGGACATATTGTTTTTTCGATATTCCTTCTATATTTCAAGATTCTATTCAATATTCAAGATATGATTCTATTCACAATCAGTTGGTTTTTCCAAAATTAAATTTCATATGAAATGTATGCAGTATATATTTTTAATCTCCATTGTTGGCTAAAATATCGAAAAAGCGATAGGCCTATGTGCAACCCCGGGAAAACTAACAATGAACACTCACAAAAAAAAAAACATTATAACAACTTTTATAGATGTAGCACAAAAATAAATTCTTGTTTTGTGAAAAAAAGTGTA
This sequence comes from Brachyptera risi, assembly GCA_964007535.1. Classification (NCBI taxonomy): domain Eukaryota; kingdom Metazoa; phylum Arthropoda; class Insecta; order Plecoptera; family Taeniopterygidae; genus Brachyptera; species Brachyptera risi. Next base: position 946,512 of record OZ023332.1, read on the forward strand.
TTGCAGTAAATGCCCTATCAAGAATGACAATTTGAATTGCTGTATTGAGAATAAGCAGACGGCTCGATGCACAGTGACTCCAAATGATTTATTTCAGGTGCGATTATTGATATTTTCCATCAATTTAAAATAAATGACTCGAATAAACATCCAAAACAATAATGATGAGGAAACTAATGAAACAAAATATGACAATTTCACCCGAGTCCTCCCTTGATTAGGGGGAAACACAGATTCTCTGATTTTTTTTTTTTTTTTTTTTTTTTTTTTTTTTTTATTTTATTGAAAGATTATTTATTATTAATTAAACATACACAATTCCACACTATGGCCCACAAAGCCGGATTGGGCTTGTCTGTGGTATAATCAGCGAATTTTGAACAGACGTGATACAAAACAATATACATGTGAATAATAATTATATGAACACAGTGTAACAGTGATGGGTTAAGATAAATATAATAAAGGGAAAATAATAGATGGCGATAATGCTGTGAATGTAGGCCTATAATGAATACGTGATTAGAAGTAATCTAGAAATAATAAGAATAATAATAATAACATTTTTTATTAATTTTACAATCATGTGAGTAGACTACGTTCAAGTAACCATTTTTTAATGCCATTTTTAAGAGTAGAATATTGTTGCAGATCTCGTAAGTTTTGGGGTATTTTATTGAAATTGAAAGGAACAGCATAACACAGACTTCTTTTTCCGTACTTGTTATTAAATAGTGGTAATTTATAATCATTATCTAGTCTGAGTCTAGTATGAAATGGGTGGTCGTTGATGATTTTGAAATTATTATTGAAGTAGAATTTTAGTATGAATCGGTACATAAATAAAATATTTAAAGGAAGGAGGTTGCAACGATGAAATAGTTCGTTTCCTCCTAAATTTATGCCATTATTAGTGGGGGAGTTCGAAATGATTCTAAGCATTCGTCTTTGAAGGTTTATGATAAGCTGCAAATGATAAGGTGAAGCATTGCCCCAAGCTAATATTCCATACGATAATAAGGATTCGGCCAAGGCAACGTATACTGTTTTTAGCAAGGAAAAATTCAGACAATTTTTAAGAATATAAAGATTAAAGGCACAAGAACGTAATCTATTACAAATTGTTTCAATGTGAGGTTTCCAAGTGAAATGTTTGTCAATGGTCAAGCCTAAATAAACAACTCTGTCAACACTCTCAATTTTCTGTGTACAATTCATGCAGGTGGAGCCTAAACTAATATTATGGAGACAATCTAATGTATGATACCTAATCTCAATTTGTGCGCGACCGTCCTTATTATGCGGGGAACATATGTGAATTAGTTTGGTTTTACTTGAGTTTATGACTAAATCATGATCGTGAGTCCATTTTAATAAATTGTTGAAATCCTTTTGTAAATTTTGCTCGGCAGATTTGATATTTTTATGAGCTGATAATACAACGGTATCGTCAGCATACATATACGTTTGACAGTTAGATACCACATCGGGCATATTATTCACGTAAATGAGGTATAGCAATGGTCCTAAAATAGAACCTTGAGGAACCCCAGTTGTACAGTTCTTCAAAATGCTAAACTCCTCATTAATTTTGACTAAAATTTTCCTATTATCTAGATAACTAATGAACCAATTTAATACGTTGCCTCTAATACCGATATGTTCTAAAGAAGAGATTAATTTTTTATGATTAATGGTGTCGAAAGCTTTCGAAAAGTCTATAAACAACGCAATTATGTGCATGTTGAGATTCAAATTGGAATTGATAAAGTCCGAGAATAGCAGAAGCAGATCCGCTGTACTCTTACCAGCCTGAAACCCGAATTGAAGCTTATTTATAATTCCGAATTGTTTGAGATAACTAGTTAAATTATTGGCTACACAACGTTCCATGATTTTCTCAGTAATTGGCAGCAGTGATATTGGTCTGTAATTTGAGTAGTTAAGATGATCTCCTTTTTTATAAATTGGACGCACTACTGAGATTTTCATGTCATCAGGGACCACACCATTAATAACTGATAGGTTTATAAGCTTGACCAAAATTGGACTTAATTCCGTTTTCAGTAGTTTCACATCTTTAGCACGTATACCATCATATCCTGGTTGTTTGTCAACATCCAGTTTATCAATAATACTCTCAATTGTCTCAACATTGACAGGTGTGAAGTACATTGATTGAATTACAGAGTCACTTTGATAATCTGTACAAGTTTTTATGATACACTGGTGTTTTAGGAGCTCAATTTCTCGAATGAAGGAGTCTACAAAATTGTTGGCAATTTCTCTGTTAGAATTAGTCTTACCAAGATATTTCGTTATGGTTTCATCAACTGACAGTTGTTTTTTCTTACCTATTATGTAGTTTATTGACTGCCAAGTATCTTTAATGTTATTTTTCGATTTATCAATTATAGATTTATAATAACAAGTTTTCGCTTTTGCTATTTGCCTATTCACAAAATTTCTGAGGTTTTTATAATCATTTCTGAAAGTTACTTTCAATGTATTGTTGCATTGTTTCCACTTTTTGAATGCAGCATCCCTATCCTTAATCATTTTACCCAAGTCTTCTGACATCCAGTTTTTCATCACCCTTGATTTCCCTACTTTATTGGAAATAGTGAACGAAGATTCATCATAAATTTCCTTGAATTTATAGCAAAACTGTTGGTGAATATTACAACAATCGGTCAGGTTTAACAAACTATTCCAATTGTACGATTTTAAATCTTGCACCAATTTTTTCTCGTTAAACACATTTTTTATTTTAAATTCAACTTCGTCCATATTTTTTACGTTTCCGTTCCAAAAAAATGCATCAGCTAAAACCATGTAGTGATCAGATATTTTTGTTGTGAATATAGCAGATGAAATGATCTCAAGCTCACTTCTTATATAAATATGATCTATGCATGAACCAGTGACTCTGCCACTTAAGCATTCTTCCCGTGTATTGCCAGTGATGCATCTATATAGACCTTTTGCAGCTAATAGACTTTCATAGTTTTGAACACTGTTACATGAATAGCTATGCAAATCAAGATTCATATCTCCGAGTAAAATCATATTTTTATATTCATTTTTATTGGTGATATATTTTTCCAATTCTATAACAAAATTTACTTTACTTCTATTAGGAGGTCTATATACAGCTATTATGTGGACGTAAGCATCGCTGTTAATTCTTAAATCGCCGCACAGCCCTTCAAAGTGTACAGAATTCAAAGGCAATGCTTGTTTGAACGACCAGCTCTCCTTGACAAACAATAACAAACCCCCGCCCCGCCTGCATCTCCTTGTTTCGCTATACGCATTGTAGCCCTGTAGTTTATAATAATTATCTACCTCATTCACCGAAATCTCACTGAGTAATAATACATCAAAACAACCCATATGTTTCTCTAAAATGATACATAGTTCATCCCAGTGCTTTCGCAGAGATCTTATATTCAAATGCAGAAATAAAATACCTTTTCGCTTTTGAATCCAGTGGTCTAAATCGTCGATTACCACACTGATGTGCTCTTCATTAGTGTTATCGGTTCCCCAGTCGCACATGTGATTATTTTATCCAAGTTCAGTTATGACAGTTTCAATGTAAATGCAATGAATTGAATGTTAAGGACGTTTAGTTAATCTTCTCCAGGTCACTAAACGAGTTGATCTGAATAACTTGTCTCGAGTTCTCTTCCTTTTTCACTAGAATTTTCGAGTTTTTAAACCATACGAAAGCGTAGTTTAGTTCCCTCGCTTTTGTCTTGGCCTTCCACAGAAGTTCTTTGTAAAACGGGGAAAGATTCTCGTTAACGTAGATTCGTTCAGTATTACGAGTTCCAGATATTATATTGTTGGTGATTATCGCCCGTCGCTTTTCCAGGAACAGGTCCCGCTTCTTACGGCTAGTGAGTTGCACGATAATTCTTGCTGGGCGTGATGTTACTCTAGACGGAATACGATGCGCTGCTTCTATTTCGCTCGACAGTAGGCTGATATCCAGTTTCTTGGCTACCTCCAAAACTATATCTTCAACCCTCTCACCTTCGATCTGCTCCACGTTGATCAATTCAAAGTTGGTCTTGCGTCCGTATTGATCCAAGTGGTTGACATGATTGACTAGGTTTTCAATAACTGTCTCCCTCTCAGCTGCTTGTTTTTGTAAAGTAATGACAGTGTTCTTTAGGCCACGAAATTCGACAGCAAATTCGTCTTTAAATTTTTTCAACTCTTCTGTCAAACTGTTGAACCGCACTTCAAACTCTTTCTTTATCTCGTCCAGCAAATCAATATCCGCATCCACTTCACGATCTTTGTTTCTCGACTTCACCATTCTGTACACTGTGAATCACTCTTCACAACCGACTTGTTGACATCAAAGAATTTCAAGACCGGAGTTTCAATCAATTTTCTTTTCAAGAAATTGAATGCTTCCTCATGTACTTTCTCCCACACCCACATAGACTGATTTTTCAACAACTCTCTAAGGGGTGCTGTGGCCACAGATAGCTTTGCCAAGAAGGTTCGTACGTACGTAATCATACCGAGAAACCTACGCAATTCCTCCTTGTTTGTCAGAGTCTTTATTTCTGCTACTGCTCTGATCCTACCTGGATCTACCTCCAACCCATTAGCGCCTATTATGTGTCCTAGGTACTTGACTGACTTGGCTCTAAACTGAAACTTCTCTGAGTTGAACTTTATATTGTTCTCTTTAGCTCTATTTAAAACTCTGCTCAGAATCTCATCATGTTCCTCTGCATTTGAACCTGCTATGATCAAGTCGTCAAAAACAACTTCCACACCTTTTATGTCCCCAAAGAGGCTCATAACTCTTGTTTGAAACACCTCTGGCGCCGACTTTATGCCAAAAGGTAATCGGTTGAATTTATATCTACCAAATGGTGTGTTGAAGCAACATAATTCGGAACTGGGTGCATCTAGCTGTACCTGCCAGAAACCATCTTTCATATCCAAGCTGGAAAATACTCTTTTCCCATTCATTCGAGAGGCTACATCCTCTGCTGTTGGAAGCGTATAGTGCTCCCTGTTTATTGCTACATTCAGTTCCTTTGGATCCAGACACAGTCGGATCTCGCCATTTTTCTTTTCCGTAATGACCAAGCTACTAATCCAACTTGTTGGATTGTCAACTTTTGACACAACTTCCTTCTGCTCTAATTTGTCTAGTGTTTCCTTGAGCTTAGGTTGTAGTCCAAAGGGCACTTTCCTTTGTACATGAATTACTGGTTGTACCTCCTCATTTACATCAATATGATAAGTACCTGGAATTTTCCCCAATCCT
>OZ023332.1:957013-1019513 GCA_964007535.1 Brachyptera risi
GATGACGTCATGCAGTACGAGAGAGCTGACAACAATAACTTACCAACTATTATTTAATTACTATTTAATTAACACAGAGCTTTTCTATATTATTATTGAGAGTTATACCGTCGGTCATAATTTGTCAGACCATTTATGCCATTCCAAATATTGTTAAGAAATCTGCTAAGTAGATAATAGTATATATATATATATATATATATATATATATATATATATATATATATATATATATATATATATATATATATATATGGATATATATATATATATATATATATATATATATATATATATATATATATATATATATATATATATATATATGTTTCAAACTTCAAACGGCTTAGCTATTTCAAAAGTAGATTTAAGCTTCATAGTTTCTCTTTATCATGAAACCAATCATGTCATTTCCCAGCAGTTCCAATCCAATAGTGACAATTATTGGTCAATACAGATCATCATATATTTTTGTGGTCATATATTTTGAGCAATTCATAAGAAAATGGTCATGTATATCATTATCGATATAGTGAAACTTATTTTAAATATCATGTTTATATTTTTGTACATATGTAGAACATTGAAATCTGGTCGTGTAAACTAGACTTTGGAATGTGTGATTGCGGAATTATAGACGTAAAAGAGTAATAATGCTATGAATCTGTGGAATATTTTAGACTCACCAGCCGCGTCTTGAACTAAGACGACATCAGATGTGAGCTCACACTCATCTTCTTCTTCTTGTTCCGTAACAAATTAAAACTGAAAGTAAAACTAGCCCATACCTATGACCATCAATAACGTAACGGGATAAGCAACATGGCACGTAAGTCATATTATTTTAACATTAGGCCGTTTTCACCATGATGGAATCAGCGCTTTCGTGTACATTTATGAGAAGAGCAATTTCAAATTGAATCGTACGCATTGAGCTCGTCTTTCAATGTATAGTACATAGTTGTATGCTTGCATTGTTTCTGATTTTTCTCGTAGATGATGAGTAATTATCCAGTTATCGAATGGTAAATATAGCAGTAGTGCTCTTGACTAGGGGACTAAATGCTTTTACAGACATATTTTGAATTTAGATTGGCCAATTCAAATGAAATGTATCCCAATGTTGTTTGATGCAGTTGGAAAGAGCTGGATTCACAGATTGCATTACATCTATTACTTGTATAGATCAACATACAATAATACCAGCAAATCATCCTAACATTTGTGAGGCGGCATCCCTTTGATATTCGCATGGTGCGAAAGGAAAGCGCCATGTTGCTTATCCCGTTACGTTATTGATGGTCACAGCCCATATTGTATCATCATTTCAATCACTTTTACCATCTTGATGTCAGTTCTAGTCTTGAAAATCTTTTCGATCAAATATTGAGCAAGTTCTCGTTCATTGTAACCAATCTGAATCCCGTGTCACAGTTTGCAAAGACGTCCTGTTTGGTTTCCTTGTAAATATCATGGATGACTTGTTTTGAAGAACCGTGTGTTTATTGGCTCTGGTATGGTCTGGTTGGAGCCGGCTGGCCAATGAGATGATCAGTCATTCCTATCTTCCACAATCATCATCAATATATATATATATATATATATATATATATATATATATATATATATATATATATATATATATATATATATATATATATATATATATATATATATATATATATTTGATCCGATTGATTTGATTAGATCCTTCATCCGGTAATTCACTTTCTGCAGATGAATCTGTTTGTAAATAGTTCATAGAAATATTTCTCCTTCCTTAGCTTGACTCACAGAACTTGGAATATAATCTGGTATCATTCAATTATTCCAGGTGAGATATTTCTTTCTCGAATATAAAATATATAATAATATTTATTTGTTAATTTTAACAGCTTTATTTGCTTCTCTAGTTATCAGAATACTTGTTTGTAATTTGTGTAGAGCTTGTAGACATGAAAATAAACGTGAAACAAAGATGTGATGACTTTCATCGATGCAAACCTCATTTCCAAGTGTTCCTTCCTCCTGTTGCCGAATACCTATGATTGCGTACTCATCCCGTACATCCTGTCTGGAACAGGAAGTGGACCTCTGGTGTTCGCCGTCCTATCCATCAGCAATGGCTCATTTCTCTTCAGATGGAGACTTGTGTGTGATGAGGCAAGCCAACAGGGAATAAATACAATAAGCAATCTCAGAAGGTTTTTGAATCAGATGAGTTCAGAATCAGATGAGTTTAGAATCAGATGAGTTTAGAATCAGATGAGTTCAGAATCAGATGAGTTTAGAATCAGATGAGTTCAGAATCAGATGAGTTTAGAATCAGATGAGTTCAGAATCAGATGAGTTTAGAATCAGATGAGTTCAGAATCAGATGAGTTCAGAATCAGATAAGTTCAGAATCAGATGAATTCAGGATCAGATGAGTTTAGAATCAGATGAGTTCAGGATCAGATGAGTTTAGAATCAGATGAGTTCAGAATCAGATGAGTTCAGAATCAGATGAGCTCAGGATCAGATGAGTTCAGAATCAGACGAGTTCAGAATCAGATGAGCTCAGGATCAGATGAGTTCAGAATCAGATGAGTTCAGAATCAGATGAGTTTTGAATCAGATGAGTTCAGAATCAGATGAGTTTAGAATCAGATGAGTTCAGAATCAGATGAGTTTAGAGTCAGATGAGTTCAGAATCAGATGAGTTTAGAATCAGATGAGTTCAGAATCAGATGAGCTCTGAATCAGATTAGTTCAGAATCAGATGAGTTCAGAATCAGATGAGTTCAGAATCAGATGAGTTCAGAATCAGATGAGTTCAGAATCAGATGAGTTCAGGATCAGATGAGTTTAGAATCAGATGAGTTCAGAATCAGATGAGTTCAGAATCAGATGAGTTCAGAATCAGATGAGTTCGGGATCAGATGAGTTCAGAATCAGATGAGTTCATAATCAGATGAGTTCAGAATCAGATGGGTTCAGAATCAGATGAGTTTAGAATCAGATGAGTTCAGAATCAGATGAGTTCAGAATCAGATGAGCTTAGGATCATATGAGTTCAGAATCAGATGGGTTCAGAATCAGATGAGTTCAGAATCAGATGAGCTCAGGATCAGATGAGTTCAGAATCAGATGAGTTCAGAATCAGATGAGTTCAGAATCGGATGAGTTCATAATCAGATGAGTTCAGAATCAGATGTGTTCAGAATCAGATGAGTTCATAATCAGATGAGTTCAGAATCAGATGAGTTCAGAATCAGATAAGCTCAGAATCAGATGAGTTCAGAATAAGATGAGCTCAGAATCAGATGAGCTCAGAATTAGATGAGCTCAGAATCAGATGAGCTCAGGATCAGATGAGCTCAGAATCAGATGAGCTCAGAATCAGATGAGCTCAGAATCGGATGAGTTCAGAATCAGATGAGTTCAGAATCAGATGAGTTTAGAATCAGATGAGCTCAGAATCAGATGGGTTCAGAATCAGATGAGTTCAGAATCAGATGGGTTCAGAATCAGATGGATTCAGAATCAGATGAGCTCAGAATCAGATGAGCTCAGAATCAGATGAGTTCAGACTCAGATGAGTTTAGAATCAGATGAGCTCAGAATCAGATGAGTTCAGAATCAGATGAGCTCAGAATCGGATGAGTTCAGAATCAGATAGGTTTAGAATCAGATGAGCTCAGAATCAGATGAGTTCAGAATCAGATGGGTTCAGAATCAGATGAGTTCAGAATCAGATGAGTTCAGAATCAGATGAGTTCAGAATCAGATGAACTCAGGATCAGATGAGTTTAGAATCAGATGAGCTCAGGATCAGATGAGTTTGGCATCAGATGAGTTCAGAATCAGATGATCTCAGAATCAGATGAGTTCAGAATCAGACGAGTTCAGAATCAGATGAGCTCAGGATCAGATGAGTTTAGAATCAGATGAGCTCAGGATCAGATGAGTTTAGAATCAGATGAGTTCAGAACCAGATGAGTTCAGAATCAGATGAGCTCAGAATCAGATGAGTTCGGAATCAGATGAGCTCAGGATCAGATGAGTTCAGAATCAGATGAGCTCAGGATCAGATGAGTTAAGAATCAGATGAGTTCAGAATCAAATGAGTTCAGAATCAGATGAGCTCAGTATCAGATGAGTTTAGAATCAGATGAGTTCAGAATCAGATGAGTTCAGAATCAGATGAGCTCAGGATCAGATGAGTTCAGAATCAGACGAGTTCAGAATCAGATGAGTTCAGAATCAGATGTGCTCATAATCAGATTAGTTCAGAATCAGATGAGTTCAGGGTCAGATGAGTTTAGAATCAGATGAGCTCAGGATCAGATGAGTTTAGAATCAGATGAGTTCAGAATCAGATGAGTTCAGAATCAGATGAATTCAGAATCAGATAGATTCAGAATCAGATGAGTTCAGAATCAGATGAGTTCAGAATCAGATGAGTTCAGAATCAGATAGGTTCAGAATCAGATGAGCTCAGAATCAGATAGGTTCGGAATCAGATGAGTTCAGAATCAGATGAGTTCAGAATCAGATAGGTTCGGAATCAGATGAGTTCAGAATCAGATGAGTTCATAATCAGATGAGTTCAGAATCAGATGAGTTCAGAATCAGATAAGCTCAGAATCAGATGAGTTCAGAATAAGATGAGCTCAGAATCAGATGAGCTCAGAATTAGATGAGCTCAGAATCAGATGAGCTCAGGATCAGATGAGCTCAGAATCAGATGGGTTCAGAATCAGATGAGTTCAGAATCAGATGAGCTCAGATTCAGATGAGTTCAGAATCAGATGAGTTCAGAATCAGATGAGTTCAGAATCAGATGAGTTCAGAATCAGATGAGTTCAGAATCAGATGAGTTCAGAATCAGATAAGCTCAGAATCAGATGAGCTCAGACTCAGATGAGTTCAGAATCAGATGAGCTCAGAATCAGATGGGTTCAGAATCAGATGGGTTCAGAATCAGATGAATTCAGAATCAGATAGGTTCAGAATCAGATGAGTTCAGAATCAGATGAGTTCAGAATCAGATGAGCTCAGCATCAGATGAGCTCTGAATCAGATGAGCTTAGAATCAGATGAGTTCAGAATCAGTTGAGCTCAGAATCAGATGAGCTCAGACTCAGATGAGTTCAGAATAAGATGAGCTCAGAATTAGATGAGCTCAGAATCAGATAGGTTCAGAATCAGATGGGTTCAGAATCAGATGGGTTCAGAATCAGATGAGCTCAGACTCAGATGAGCTCAGACTCAGATGAGTTCAGAATCAGATGAGCTTAGAATCAGATGAGTTCAGAATCAGATGAGCTTAGAATCAGATGAGCTCAGAATCAGATGAGCTCAGAATCAAATGAGTTTAGAATCAGATGAGTTCAGAATCAGATGGGTTCAGAATCAGATGGGTTCAGAATCAGATGAATTCAGAATCAGATAGGTTCAGAATCAGATGAGTTCAGAATCAGATGAGTTCAGAATCAGATGAGTTCAGAATCAGATAGGTTCAGAATCAGATGAGCTCAGAATCAGATAGGTTCGGAATCAGATGAGTTCAGAATCAGATGAGTTCAGAATCAGACGAGTTCAGAATCAGATGAGTTCTGAATCAGACGAGTTCAGAATCAGATGAGTTCAGAATCAGATGAGTTCAGAATCAGATGAGCTCAGAATCAGATGAGTTCAGAATCAGATGAGTTCAGAATCAGATGAGCTCAGAATCAGATAGGTTCGGAATCAGATGAGTTCAGAATCAGATGAGTTCAGAATCAGACGAGTTCAGAATCAGATGAGTTCTGAATCAGACGAGTTCAGAATCAGATGAGTTCAGAATCAGATGAGTTCAGAATCAGATGAGCTCAGCATCAGATGAGCTCAGAATCAGATGAGCTTAGAATCAGATGAGTTCAGAATCAGATGAGCTCAGACTCAGATGAGTTCAGAATAAGATGAGCTCAGAATTAGATGAGCTCAGAATCAGATAGGTTCAGAATCAGATGGGTTCAGAATCAGATGGGTTCAGAATCAGATGAGCTCAGAATCAGATGAGCTCAGACTCAGATGAGTTCAGAATCAGATGAGCTTAGAATCAGATGAGTTCAGAATCAGATGAGCTTAGAATCAGATGAGCTCAGAATCAGATGAGCTCAGAATCAAATGAGTTTAGAATCAGATGAGTTCAGAATCAGATGGGTTCAGAATCAGATGGGTTCAGAATCAGATGAATTCAGAATCAGATAGGTTCAGAATCAGATGAGTTCAGAATCAGATGAGTTCAGAATCAGATGAGCTCAGAATCAGATAGGTTCGGAATCAGACTAGTTCAGAATCAGATGAGTTCAGAATCAGACGAGTTCAGAATCAGATGAGTTCTGAATCAGACGAGTTCAGAATCAGATGAGTTCAGAATCAGATGAGTTCAGAATCAGATGAGTTTAGAATCAGATGAGTTCAGAATCAGATGAGTTCAGAATCAGACGAGTTCAGAATCAGATGAGTTCAGAATCAGATGAGTTCAGAATCAGATGAGTTTAGAATCAGATGAGCTCAGAATCAGATGAGTTCAGAATCAGATGAGCTCAGAATCAGATGAGTTCAGAATCAGATGAGTTCTGAATCAGACGTGTCTAGGTTCAGACCTGTCCTGGCTTAGACGACACGGCGCACGTCATCAGCCTGCTTGACTCACACACGGCTCTCCAAGACTCGACTCTGCGAGACAAGCTCCTCTACCAACACCAGACAGCCCCGTGCATCTCGCGATCAGGACGAGTGATCTCTCAACACTGCTGTCTTCAATAGCGTGAACCACGAGGTCGACAATAATGATGATATCAATAAATACGACCCTAATGACAGGTGATGGTGATAATAATTTGTCATTGTTCAAAATTGCATAATACTAGGAAAACGCTATATACGCGTTGTTAGACGAGCGGAAAGTAATAGTATGTCGACTTCATTGCCAAACTTCCGCCTAAATTCGCCAATTGGGTAATATTTTAGTTATAATTGGGTAAAAACGGGTTCGAGTGGTACCAATTTAGCACATTTCATGTTTTTTCTTCAAAATGGCTCACCCGATCAAGCTGAGAATTTCCATAAATGTGTATCAAGATGTTATTCAACTTCACACAAAATTTCAATTCTTTTGAAAATAAAACTCTTCAAATTTTTTTTTTCCGCCGTGTTATTCTAATGAGTATTTTTGAAATTTCTAAAATTCATAAAAATAAAATTTACCACCCGATAACGCCACAAAACAATACAGATCTAAGCTAGATGATGAACCATAGGAAATAAAAGTTTGAAGTTGATAGCTGTGGCCGTTTGACCCGTGGAGAACCCACAAAAAAACATATATATATAAAAAAAAAAACATAAAAACGAACACCAACTTTTTTCAGTATGTCAAATTGAATCCTCGCTAAAGCTCGTCCAATAAGAACCAATCCAAAGATGAGTTGATATGTTCCAGCTCATCCATCAACGCGGCAACACATAACGTGTTTGCCTAGTGGGTATCTTTAATAGCTTTGAATGATTTATAACTAGGAAAACACCATATATGCGTTGTTAGACGAGCGGATAGTAATAGTATCTCGACTTTTTCGCCAAACTTTCGCCTACTTTCGCCAATTGGCTGACATTTAAATTATGAATGGGTAAAAACTGCTCCAAGATGGTACCAATTTAGCACATTTTATGGTTTTTTTTCGAAATGGCTCACCCGATCAAGCTGAGAGTTCTCAGAAATATGTATTAAAATGTAACCCAACTTCACGCAGAATTCCATTCATTTTGAATTTTTTTTTTCCGCCAATAATAGAAAAAAGTTTGAAGTTGATAGCTATAGCCATTTGACCTGTGGAGAACCGACAAAAAAACATTAAAACAAAAAAAAATATAAAACATAAAAACGAACACCAATTTTTTTCAGTATGCCAAATTGAATCCTCGCTAAAGCTCGTCCAATAAAATCAATTGACATTAAATATACTCCGATACAAAATAAAATACGATTTCTCATAATGAAATATAATAACAATGCAATGAATCACATTGACGAGAAAGTGTAAGAATAAACGAAATAGGATGAACCGAAAAAAATATAATTGAATTGCAGTTGAAGAGAGAAAAAAAAATGCAATCAAGATGGGAAGATAGAACTCGAGGAAGTGAATAAAATAACCGATTGAAATAATTAGACGCGAGCTTTAGCGAGGATTCAATTTGACATACTGAAAAAAAATTGGTGTTCGTTTTTATGTTTTTTTTTTGTTTTGTTAGTTTTTATGTTTTTTTGTCGACTCTCCACAGGTCAAACGGCTACAGTTATCAACTTCGAACCTTTTTTCATGATGGTTCCTCATCCAACGTGGATCTGTATAGTTTTGTGGCATTATCGGATGGTAACTTTTTGTTTTATGAATTCAAGAAATTTCGAAAATGCCCATTAAAATGACACGACGGAAAAAAATGAGAATTTCTCCATTTTCAAAAAGATGAAATTCCGCGTGAAGTTGATTTTCATTTTGATACACATTTCTGAAATTTTTCAGCTTGATCGGGTGAGCCATTTCGAAGATAAACCATAAAATGTGCCAAATTGGTATCACTCGAGGCAGTTTTTACCCATTTCTAACTTAAATGTCACTCAATTGGCGAATGTAGGCAAAAGTTTGGCAATGAAGTCGACATACTATTAATTTCCGCTCGTCTAACAACGCGTATATAGCGTTTTCCTAGTGAATTAAAATAATAATAATGATGAGGATATGATACTTATTCACAGAATACATATTACATGTCATGTTCCGTCATTTTCACTATATAATTGGATGAGCTTCAGCGAGGATTCAATTTGGCATAGGCTACTTAAGAAAGTTGGTGTTCGTTTTTATGTTTTTTTGTTTGTTTTGTTTGTCATGTTTTTCTGTCGGTTCTCCACAGCAGGTAAAACGGCTACAGCTATCAACTTCGAACTTTTTCACGTAATGGCTCTTCATCTAACTCAGATCTGTATAGTTTTGTGGCATTATCGGGTGGTAACTTTCATTTTTATGAATTTTATAAATTTCAAAAATTCCTATTAGAATAACACGGCGGGAGAAAAAATGAAAATATTTGTATTTTTCAAACGATGAAATTTCGTGTGAAGTTAAATTACATCTTGATACACATTTCTGAAGATTCTCAGATTGATCGGGTCAGCCATTTTGAAAAAATAGCATGAAATGTGCTAAATTGGTACCACTCGAAGCAGTTTTTACCCATTCATAACTTAATGTCACCCAATCGGCGAATTTGGGCAAAAATTTGGCAAAGAAGTCGCCATACTATTACTTTACGCTCGTCCAACAACGCGTATATAGCGTTTTCTCAATACATGGGCCTAATACGATTCACAGGAGAATGAAGTGCAGCTAAGTTTCAATGGTGACAATATTGTACATGTAATTCATAGCACTTGGAAAACGCTATATACGCGTTGTTGGACGAGCGTGAAGTAATAGTATGTCGACTTCTTTGCCAAACTTTTGCCTAAATTCGCCAATTGAGTAACATTTTAGTTACTGGGAAAACGCTATATACGCGTTGTTGGACGAGCGGAAAGTTATAGTAAATCGACTTCATTGCCAAACTTCTGCCTAAATTTGCCAATTGGGTAACATTGTAGTTATAAATGGGTAAAAACTGCTTCGAGTGGTACCAATTTAGCACATATCATGTTTTTCTTCGAAATGGCTGACCCGATCAGGCTGAGAATTTCCAGAAATGTGTATCAAGATGTTATTCAACTTCACACAAAATTCAATTTTTTTTGAAAATAAGAGTTTTGTATTTTTTTTCCGCCGTGTTATTCTAAAGGGTATTTTTGAAATTTCTGAAATTCATAAAAATAAAAGTTACCACTCGATAATGCCACAAAACTATACAGATCTGAGTTAGATAAGGAACCATAATGGAAGAAAGTTTGAAGTTGATAGCTGTAGCCGTTTGATCTGAGGAGAACCGAAAAATAAACATGAAAAAAAGAGAAAAAAAAAAAAAAAAACACCAATTTTTTTCAGTATGTCAAATTGAATCCTCGCTAAAGCTCGTTTGAAAATAACATTATATATTCTCTTACTTCAAAACGACTGATCCAATTTGAGTGGTGGTCCGGAATAATGTGTATTATTATCAGATTGAAATTCCCTAAGAATTTGAATCCTCACGGATGAAATATTTTCCCTGAATTTTTTCTCTGGGTTATTCGCATGGGATTTTTGAAAACTTTGAATTGAGTTCTCTCAGAAGTGGTACAACCGATCGTGCCTCAGAACTATACAGTATCAAATTAGATAATGACACTTGTGTGTGCCAAGTTTCAACTTATTTTGAATCTTCGTCTGAAATGTGGAGCGCGAACCAAAAAAAAAATAGTACTTTTTTTTCGGGTATGTTGAAATTGAGTCTGCGCTTCGCTCATCCATTTATCCAATTTTTGAATTCCACACCGTCCTAAATTTATCACCGAGTTTGAACTGATATTCCGCTGAACCGTGACGCGCATGCGCTCTCATCATGTCCATCGTTGATGTTGACACATTCATTATCAATATTCCTCACGAATTCTCTCCAGACATTTTCTGGAAACTTTTTTTAAACTTTCGGCGTGATTTTCCGGGAGGAGCTGAATATAGCGTTGAATGGACTAAGGACATGATGTCCGTGTACCATGATCTTTTTCCCACATTTTTGACATTACATTCATATTGAGTTTCAACGACGCACTGTGATGATGACTAAGATCTATTGGCGTCGGATGAATAATTAACTAGGCAAAAGCGTTATGTGTTTCCGCGTTGATGGATCAGCTGGAACATATCAACTTATATCTTTGGATTGGTTATTATATATATATACACCTTGAGATCCAAACCATTACATCACCACCATCTTATTTTCCATTATTAATCTATATGATGATGAAGAAGGCTTCGTTTTAATCGTTCACAATCAAGTGGTGACACTTGTTGCTTTGATTTAATAGGTATCTTAATAGCTTTGAATAATTAACATAAATTACATTATATATTTTTTTATATCGAAACTGCTGATCCGATTTGAATGAAAGTTCGAAATGATGTGTATTATCATCGGATTGAAATTTCCTGCAAATTTGAATCCTCTCAGGTGAAATATTTTTCACGAATGTTTTCCTCTGGGTTATTCTAATGGGAATTTTGAGAACTTTGGAATGAGTTTTCTCAAAACTAGTTCAACCGATCACGCCTCAAAATTGAATAGTATCTAATTGGATAAGGACACCTGTGTGTGCCAAGTTTCAACTGATTCTGAATTCTTGTCCGACCTGTGGAGCGCGAACGAAAAAAAATTAAAAAAACGGGCACTTTTTTTTCGGGTATGGCGAAATTGAGTCTTCGCTTCGCTCATCCAATGAGATGATGGGATGATGAGATGGAAGTATCATGGGTAGGTTAATGGGAAGGATAGTGGGAAGGAAGCGGTCGTGGCCTATATTGTGGGAACCATCCCGGCATTAGCCTAGACTATACAGAGGGAAACCACGGAAAACCCCTGTGAAGATGGACGGTGGTGAGGATCGAACCGGGTCCGACATGCCCACTACCTCCCGGATCACATGGAGCAAGTGCGTTAACCACTACGCTGCGTGTGCCGGTTCGATTCCACTTCCTCCCGTTGCTGAAGAGGCCTACTTATGAGAAGTGAATTTGACTTTGTTCCACCGGAATGAAGTCAAATTGAAATAACCCCACTTAAAGACAGATATCTCTGACTAAATGAGGGGAAGTGAAACTAAGAGCAAGCGCCGACGCCATTTCTTCAATTCTCCGAGATGAATGCAAATCATTTTCCTGTTTTTCCCATACGGAAAATCGTTGAACTGAGGAAGAGTGTCAAAATCAATTTCGACGTATTGATATTCACTAGGAAAACGCGGGATGCGCGTTGTGAGATGAGCTTAGAAGTATGGCAATCTAGAATGAAAAATAACTTGTCAGCTCAATTTACATCTACAAACCTTGACTTACTTCAAATGTTCAAAAACCCCACCTGCAACTTGTTGATATCCATAGTAACCTGCAACCTGTCGCATGAACACTTTGCAAAACCAATTGATCCAAATATTCAATAAAATGTACACGTTTATTGCGTTTTCTTCATTATTTCTCATTCGATTGTTGTAAAAATCTCTGAAAAGGTGTATAATAGTATTTTTCATATTCTGTGAGAATTTGAGAGCTTTTGAAAAATTCTTATTTTTCAAGTATTTTTCCTCCGGGTTATTCTTATGAGGATTTTCCAAACTTTCCGATCATTTTCCGGAAAAACCTTCCCACCGATTCCTCTGAATAACAATCCCAACCTATTCTGGTATGACACCAACGTTCAGAAAAAGTTTCAAGTTGATTGATTCATTTCTCTGGCCTGTATGCCGCGTACATAATTACAAAAAAAAAAAAAACATGAAAACGAAGCCCATTTTTTTCAGGGTATTAAATGGAAAGCTTCGCTACGCTCATCTAAATATTGATTTGACGTTGTTGAGTGGAAAAAGTCACATGCAGTTTGACTCTATTAAAAGTTCTTCATGAAAGTCTTCATAAAGATTAAATACGGTGAAGTTGGATTTCTTTTTGACGTTATATTCCAGTCACAACAACGTCAAATAATAACCTGACGTTATTCAATGGAATAAAGTTGAATGCAATTATAATTTATTTCTATGCTAGGTTCTCATGGAAATGAAATACGGAAGAAACCTGGCATGGTAATAAAGTCGAATTGCATTCGATTTCATTCCACTTAACGTCGAATCAATATTTGACGTCGTTCCGACTGGAATAACGTCAAACAGAAATTTGACTTCTTGCCGTATCTCTTTCTTTTCTTTTTCATCTTATTCATTTGTTAAGACACAGTACTTCCATCTTGTTTGTTCACCACCGAGATTGTTCATCACCGAGACTGTTCACCAACGAACTGTTCAGACATCACGCTGTACAAATGTCGACAATAAAACTGTGTTCATCATTAGAGTGGATACTTTAAATGCAAGAGTTTGTTCATATATTGGAATGAAAGAGAGTATATCATTGTTGAAAGAAAATAGCTAATTATTCCATATATTATTCAATGTTCGAGGGTATGGGAAAGGCCAAGATTCGATCTTCCCAGGTTAGGTTCACCCACACAACCATGGCAACAGTGCTAGCCGCTCGACCTCCTCCACTATCCCTGCAGCCATGCAACTGACGGCTGACTCCTCTGCCGTGCGGACCCAGCTGACGAGCGTATATCGGAATAAAGTCGACTCGATCGTAAGGTCCTACTACTCGAGGCTCCTTATGAATGGAAGGATGAGCGATTCTCGCCCAGCAATCCTCGACTACCACCAAGTGCTGAGGACTGGATCCCTAAAGGTCACGTCCCGTCGGGTCTCCACTCTGCAACGTTAACATTGCTTGCTGAAATTATGACGTATTTTCCAGTTGACCTCATCGATGACACATCATGAGCCGATATATACTTGTATTCATTACTCGAATCTGGAGAGCGTATACAAGATTAATTAGATGAGCGTAGCGAAGTCTCCAACGCACTCTTATATATAGGGCTTTGCCTGTGTTTTTTTTTGTTGGCACTGCACAGGTCGCAGGGTTTGACTGATCAACATGAAACTTTTTTTTTAGACGCAAACTTATCCAACTTAGAACTGTATAGTTTTTGGTATGAATCGGTTGGACAGATTTTGAAGAAATATTATCTCAAAGTTTCTAAAAACCCTATAAGATTAGGCTTAGTAAAAAAAATTGAAAAATGAAATCTCTTCAAATGAGATGAAATTTTCTGTTAATGTGTAAACATGATTGATACACATTATCACAATTTTGTATGCAATTCGGATCAGCCGTTTTGAAGAAAATGATCAAATTATCTGTTTTTATTCATCAAATATAAAAGCAGATTCAGGTTGCCGACATTCACTGCTTTCTAGATTCGATATTTGCCCAACAATGAAGTCTTCTTTATATGCGTCAAGGTGTTTAGAATACCAGATTCGATAATATAGCAAGGGTAAAACTACTTTAACGACTATCACCTTATTCAGATATCTCGCTCATCTTGCAAAGTATATTTCAGGTTTTCCTAATAGAGCTACTTGATTTAGAAGGCACTGGAGCTCTTGTCAGTCTTATTATTTCATTATTGCGAGTTAATTGTCTTCGAAATATCAATGATGGAAATCATTTATGGCTATCCACTCATTCAGTTCTGAAGAGTGTGGACTGGCCTTTATGATCCAAGAGGCAGTGACACCAACTTTTTTTTTATATATAGGGTTTTACCGACGCACTGTAATGATGATTTGGATCTATTGGCGTCGGATGAATGAATAATGAGCTGATGGGATGTTGAGATGAAAGTTTTATGGGTAATGGGAAGGATAGCGGGAAGGAAGCGGTCGTGGCCTATATTGTGGGAACCATCCCGGCATTAGCCTAGACTACAGAGGGAAACCACGAAAAACCCCTGTAAAGATGGACGGTGGCGGGCATCGAACCGGGTCCGATATGTCCCTTCACCTCCTGGGTCACATGAAGCAACCACTCAGCTACTGTGCTGGTGACACCAACCTATTTCATTATAATATGAGGCAGGTTCTTCTAATATCTCCCGAGTCCATGCGGGGTCCCGATTGACTGTAGCGCTACTATCGCTCTCATACCGAAGTACATCAAACAACAATGCTCAGCTCAGTAGAAAGCAGTTGCATTTGTTGTTGTTTCACGAAAATTATAGACTCTGTTAGTTCAACAATGCCACCGGTACCGTAGCCACTCTTATCTAGATCTAGTTCACAAGGGAATCCGCTGAATCGCGACAGACAATTGGGACCTTTGGCTCTGAACTGACCGCAAGAAACCACAAATATCGTCCATGTTATCAGTATGGGAGTTGGAGCACCTTCTTTATATTACATGATGGAATAGGTTGGTATCATTACATTGTGACACATCTCTCTATTTGATGAATAAGGAACTCTTCCTAAATCATTTCCTTCAGAAAATTACATAACAAAAATTATAACAAAATTGAAGAATAATAACAATGATCTAAAGAAAATTTGAATTACATCTGAATTGAAGTAGATCTCACGAGTACTTTCCGTGATGAAAAGAGGGCTAGGGCCTATTCCCACATCTGGTTACGCCACTGGGGACAAGCCTTGATTATGGGTGGCCACTCATCCAACGCTTCCAGCCCTTCAGTCGACAAAGCGGAATGATACAAACAGCGATAAGGAGTCATCAGTAGAGTGGACTTTCCACTCCCTTTCCTCCACCTCGCATCCTCAAGTCATTTTCTCGACATTACAATCTGTCTTCGCTGATCGATCTCATGCAATATCCTATCCAAAACTCTCGTCATATGTTGAGATTATTCTAGATTAGAGAATCAATCAACTTTGGCGCGAAAATCTGAAAACATATTCTGTCACAGATCCAGTCCCAGTTCTATAAATGAACTTCACATTTTATATTCATCAGTGAAATGAATCATAGAACCAACCCCTTCCAAAGTTGTCCGATAATTCCTTGTGTAGTTAGTTTCCTTGGAGTGACGTTTACTCCCCTCGACCTCTCAAGGCTCGTCACCAGTGGAGGGCGGACCACAGAATAACACATATTATTCCAGATCCAGTGTGTGGAGATATTTCAGAGACTGCAGAGAATGTCAACTATAGTCGTGAGAATAGCTCTCATGGACATATCTGCGGTGAGCTATTAAATATAAACGCAACGTTTCCACGGGCCATAATGTCAAAATACTTCACCTCTATCCTCCGATTGGTTCCAAGGGTGTCAACTCACCCATCATTGTTATCCATCACCCAAACCCAATAATTACGTTCAAAAGATGCCATTGAATTATCGCTAAATGAAAAGTCATGGCGTTCTATTCCACATCGCACACATACATAGACTCAGATGATTGTCACTGATGTGAAGACTCGAATTCTCCGTACAAGTTGTGTTGTTGCTGCGAGGTGGTTTCTCTTCTCCCAGGTCAGAGGTCACGATTGGCGACAACGCCCGACGAGCGGCCGACAACGCGATCGTGACCGAGTCGCCCCCGTACGCCCATTTTAATAACTGCGCTCGGGTTGGTACCAACCCATTGTTGCCCGAGTCATGTGCTTCTCGTGGCACACCCGGGTTCGATGCTTGTTTATCGAGGGATGGACCCCGGTAGTTTATTTTTGTCAAGTTGCGCTGGCGTTCATGCTGGGAAAAGGTGAAACACTTATCGGTTTGATGTGTTTTTTTTAGGTTATGTTAATTTTGAATGAACTCTTTTCTATTCTCATGTCTACGTATAGTGTGTCATTATTGATAGTGGACCCATAACATGCTATTACAGCGGATTGATCTCGTATCTTCTCAATCCCAAAGAAGTTACTCCGAAGAGATGTGCCCTTCAGTCCTCGAGCCGACCATGAGGGATAGTTCTCTTCGTTCCCTGAGCAAGGCGTAGGATACCGAGATCAGCACTTCCTCCTGCTCGGACCTCCTTGCCGTGCAGTGTTGGCCTGGACGCTTGCTGATCATATTCTTGATTTGATTTGATTTCTTGATTTGATGATTGGCTGGCATCGGCCAGCCTATTGATTGAGGACCACACGATCCTCCCCAAGAGGAGTTACACAACAAATAGCAGATACTTCCCATGTTTAGTAGTTTATTCCTCCAGGTTCCATGTCCTGATAGGCATACATATGAAACGGTTTCTATTTAGTGAAGTGAATATATTGATTCGGAAATTCTAACGGTATTTAGTCTACATATTTTCCAAGTTTTCACAAATGTGAAGTGAAACATTCATAACTTCAAAACACCAAATCAGATTCACAATCATGACACTAGGAAAAATAGAGATTCATATTTGCAAAGATGCTCATTGAAACTTACTCAGGTTAACTCTGATTATTTAAAATTCAAACTATATAATACATTGCCAGAAACTTCAAAGAATATGGAATCATTATCAAAATTTAAAATTGAATTTTAAAAAACTTCTTATTGACAAAGCGTATTATTATTTGGATGAGTATATGTCAACATGATGACGTGAACCAAGAAGGCATTTGTATTTATATTCAGTCGTTGGGTTTTGAAGGTTATGAAAGTTAACTAGTCAAACGCGAAATATGCGTTGTGAGATGAGCGAGATATCTCAATAAGATATGAAAGTCTTTGAAGTAGTTCTACCCTTGCTACTTCATCGACTCTGGTATTCTACACACCTTGATATCTGAATAAGCTATTAAAGTCGTTAAAGTAGTTCTACTCTTGCCACTTCATTGACTCTGGTATTCCACACACCTTGACGCATATAAAAAATACTTCACTGTTGGTCAACTCTTGAATCTAGAAAGCAGTGAATCTCGACAACTTAATTCTGTCACAATTTTTCTGATAATTATATTTTATGAATATTATCAGTCATTTTATTTTTTTTCTTCAAAACGACTGATCAGAATCGCTTAAAAAATCGTAATAATGTGTGAAATCCATGTTCACACATTTAGAGAAAATTTCATCCCATTTGGAGAGATTTTATTTTTCAACATTTTCCGCCCAGCCAAATCTTATGGGGTTTTTAGAAACTTTGAGATGATGATTCTCAAAATCGGTCCGACCGATTCATCCCAAAAACTATACAGTTCTGAGTTGGATGAGTTTGCGTGTACGAAAAAAGTTTCATGTTGATCAGTCAACCCTTGCGACATGTGGAGTGCTTACAAAAAAAAAAAAAAAAAAAAAAAAACACAGACAAAGCCCTATAAGAGTGGGATGGAGACTTCGCTACGCTCATCAATAATATTTACAGCTTGACAATTTTTAATTATACTGACATAACTTCATCAAGATGCATTGTACTATAAATATTGTTCAATTATTTATATATGTCTCAACATTCTTCAATAATATAATGTGACCTAGTTTCCTGTTGATATTGTATGTGGATCCTTGGAGACAGTGAATTTATTATTATTATTATTATCATCATTATCATTATTATTAGTAAACGATCTTCCTACTGTTCTTTCCTCCCGGACGAATCCTCCGGTCAATAAATTACTCCTTCTTGAGAAATGTCTCCTGAGAGAATCTCTGACACGTGTCACTGTTCCCACTGACACGTGTCACTGTTCCCATTGACACGTGTCACTGTTCCCACTGACACGTGTCACTATTCCCACTGACACGTGTCACTGTTCCCACTGACACGTGTCACTGTTCCCACTGACACGTGTCACTGTTCTCACTGACACGTGTCACTGTTCCCACTGACACGTGTCACTGTTCCCACTGACACGTGTCACTGTTCCCACTGACACGTGTCACTGTTCCCACTGACACGTGTCACTGTTCCCACTGACACGTGTCACTGTTCCCACTGAGACGTGTCACTGTTCCCACTGACGCGTGTCACTGTTCCCACTGACACGTGTCACTGTTCCCACTGACGCGTGTCACTGTTCCCACTGACACGTGTCACTGTTCCCACTGACACGTGTCACTGTTCCCACTGACACGTGTCACTGTTCCCACTGACGCGTGTCACTGTTCCCACTGACACGTGTCACTGTTCTCACTGACACGTGTCACTGTTCCCACTGACACGTGTCACTGTTCCCACTGACACGTGTCACTGTTCCCACTGACGCGAATATGTTGCGGACAACTCGGATGTTGAGGAACTTTCATATCAGGTGAAGAGGTTTGGTCACAGTCATACAGAACAGACTTGATAGGTTTCAAACTTCATCGTTTTCATTGTTTGCAAGAAACGATTCAGGATCGACCGGCACAGTAGCTGAGTGGTTAGCTCACTTGCTTCGTGTGACCCGGGAGGTGAAGGGACATATCGGACCCGGTTTGATCCCCGCCACCGTCCATCTTTACAGGGGTTTCTCGTGGTTTCCCTCTGTGGTCTAGGCTAATGCCGGGATGGTTCCCACAATATAGGCCACGACAGCTTCCTTCCCACTATCCTTCCCATTACCCATAAAACTTTCATCTCATCATTCCATCATCTCATTAATCATTCATCCGACGTCAATAGATCTTAGTAATCATTACAGTGCGTCGTTAAAACCCAATATATAAAAAAAAAGATTCAGGATCAAGTGGTAGGTGGGCCCATATGATGAGAATCAAGCCAAAAGCCCACTGTGGGCAGTTAGGCATCCATTCGGGAATCCTTGCATTATCCAGCTTATATATTTCCAAAGTTATCACTATTTCTAAGAGAAATATTCATAATTGGATGAGCGAAGCGAAGACTCAATGACACTATACCGAAAAAAAGTGCCTGTTTTTTTTTTTTTTTTTTTTTTTTTTTTTGTTTTTTTGTTCGCGCTCCACAGGTCAGACAAAAATTCAAAATCAGTTGAAACTTGGCACACACATGAACCCCTATCTGACTTGATGCTGTATAGTTTTGAGGCACGATCGGTTGAACAACTTCTGAGAAAACTCATTCCAAAGTTTTCAAAAATCCCATTAGAATAACCCAGAGGAAAACATTCGTGAAAAATATTTCATCTGAGAGGATTCAAATTTTCAGATAATTTCAATCTAATAATGATACACATTATTCCAAGCTTTTACCCAAATCGGTTGAGCCGTTTCGATGTAAAAAAATATATAATGTTATTTGTGTCAATTATTCAAAGCTATTAAGATACCTATTAAATCAAAGCAACAAGTGTCACCACTTGATTGTAAACGATTAAAACAAAGCCTTCTTTATTATTATATGAATTATTAATGGAAAATAAGATGGCAGTGATGTAATGGTTTGGATTTCAAGGTGTATATATATATATATATATATATATATATATATATATATATATATATATATATATATATATATATATATATATATATATATATTTAATAACCAATCCAAAGATAAGTTGATTTGTTCCAGCTCATCCATCAACGCGGAAACACATAACGCGTTTGCCTAGTATCAAAACATCCAAACAAATTCACACTCACAACATTAGAAGAAACGTAGACTTATATTTATACAGGAATGCTCGTTTAAACTTACACAGGTGAACTCTTATTGGATGAGCGAAGCGAAGACTCAATTACACTATACCGAAAAAAAAGTGCCTGTTTTTTTTTTTTTTTTGTTTGTTTTTTTGTTCGCGCTCCACACGTCAGACAAAAATTCAAAATCAGTTGAAACTTGGCACACACATGAACCCCTATCTGACTTGATGCTGTATAGTTCTGAGGCACGATCGGTTCAACAACTTCTGAGAAAACTCATTCCAAAGTTTTCAAAAATCCCATTAGAATAAGCCAGAGGAAAACATTCGTGAAAAATATTTCATCTGAGAGGATTCAAATTCTCAGAGAATTTCAATCTGATAATAATACACATTATTCCGAACTTTTACTCAAATCGAATCAGCCGTTTCGATGTAAAAAAATATATAATGTTATTTGTGTCAATTATTCAAAGCTATTAAGATACCTATTAAATCAAAGCAACAAGTGTCACCACTTGATTGTGAACGATTAAAACAAAGCCTTCTTTATTATTGGATGAGCGAAGCGAAGACTCAATTACACTATACCGAAAAAAAAGTGCCTGTTTTTTTTTTTTTTTTTTTTTTTGTTTCTTTGTTTTTTTGTTCGCGCTCCACAGGTCAGACAAAAATTCAAAATCAGTTGAAACTTGGCACACACATGAACCCCTATCTGACTTGATGCTGTATAGTTTTGAGGTACGATCGGTTGAACAACTTCTGAGAAAACTCATTCCAAAGTTTTCAAAAATCCCATTAGAATAAGCCAGAGGAAAACATTCGTGAAAAATATTTCATCTGAGAGGATTCAAATTCTCAGAGAATTTCAATCTGATAATGATACACATTATTCCGAACTTTTACTCAAATCGGATCAGCCGTTTCGATGTAAAAAATTATATAATGTTATTTGTGTCAATTATTCAAAGCTATTAAGATACCTATCAAATCAAAGCAACAAGTGTCACCACTTGATTGTAAACGATTAAAACAAAGCCTTCTTTATTATTATATAAATTATTAATGGAAAATAAGATGGCAGTGATGTAATGGTTTGGATCTCAAGGTGTATATATATATAATAACCAATCCAAAGATAAGTTGATATGTTCCAGCTCATCCATCAACGCGGAAACACATAACGCGTTTGCCTAGTTATTTGAAATTCGAACTGTATAATCAATTACCAGGAGCGATGAAGAATTTCGAATCATTGTCGAAATTTAAAATTGAACTGAGAAACCTTTCAATAGATAATTAGTTCTTCGGATGGATATTATGTTGACATAATGACGTGAGTCCAGTATATGGCATTCAGATTTTACTCAAGTAATCATGTTTTAAACGTGACTTATCTTAAGGGGGCGTTGACTTAGAAAACTGGCTTTTTGTCATTCTCAGTTGAATCACTTCTCCTGAACAGAAATATTCTCTCTGATTGTTGTAAGGTCACATGCTTCAAGAACAATAATTATATGGGAATTATTTGAAAGAATAGAATGATACAAAATATCGCGTCATTGTTGACTTATGACATTTTGAATGACCAAAATAATAAAGCACATGGATTTACTCAATGTACCTTTTTGAGAGAAATACACATGCAATCGACACCATTTTCTCTGTGAATATTTATAACATATGTAGTTACAAAGCGATGAAGGAAAATTCTATAATCGTAATATTAATTCAATTACAATTTTTCTAGTAAAATGTTCCATTTTATAGAAAAAAAACACAAACTGTATCCATATAGGATGAATTTGCATCATATCTCATTTGTGGTTCATTGGAATGAAGCTATATGCTCAACAGAATCTTCTTCAATATTTCAACCAATCTGGAACAATGTAGTTTCAGAGAAAAGGTACATTGAAGGTTCAAATTTGTTATACTGTGGAAATGACATGTTTGTAAATAAATGCGTATGCCACCCCAGGTAGGCCTAATATGCCATCTTTCAACCTCCTCAAAGTAGACATATATTTCGAAAACATAGATCATTTGTTCTCTTCATGTGTGAAAAATATTCGAATAAAAATAAAAAAATTTATCCAATTTTTTTTTTTACAATTTTCCATGTTACCGCCATGTTAGATGAAATTTGAAATTTAGCGAACTCATTACCAGTGGATTTATAATAATTATTGTATTGTTGATTATTGGAGGTGTCGAGTTGAGCTCAGGCTCTGTTTCTAATGAAGACTCACTAAGCTATCTACAAAATTCAACCCAGGAAGGGAAACAGGACATCAATGAAATAAAACAGGAGTTGAAGGCGATACAAATGATGAGATCAGTTGTATCGGAGATTGAGGTTAATATATCGGACCTTCAAGTGAAGTAGGATCAAGTCACGGTGGAATGGCAACATTTGAGAGAAACAGTCAGAGAACTGACATCGAGTGTTGCGCATCAAAATGAAGAATCAGACCAACTAATTTTTAGAAGAAAAAACAATCTCATTATTATTGGACTTGAGGAATTATATCGCCTATTGTATTGATATCACATATTTTCATCTATTGGGATCATTTTAAATATCAATTCAAATATTATTATCATTATCAATCCAAATATTACTATCACCATCATTATTGTTGATTATCAATGGATTTACTTAATATCATGTAATGTTATAAGCCACATTTATAAGTTAGTAAGCTGATAATTGTAAACTGCTAACCATTCCGATTTCCTCGGAAGAGGGTTGGAGGAATTATTGAATAAAGTCTGAACCTCTGATGGTGTAGAGGTTCAGGACTGGAACTGTGAACGCAGTTGATAATGCAGTGAATGTGCCACGTCTTGTGCGACGCAGCGAACACCTGAGAGTCGGGAAACAAGTAGGAGTGTCTCTCTTCAGTTTTCTCCGCGAAACACTGTCCGGCCAACAATGCCATCAGGGCGGTTATAGGAGGCTGTGCTCCTCCAATATCTCTCATCATTCGAATCCCCCAGAAATCATCATTCTTTCAATGAGAAGAAATCATTCATTTGCGGTCAATGATCATGTATCTATTCGCACCAACATGTGCAGGGCATGAGGAAGCACGCGAGCATCCTTGCTCTTCTGGTCGCAGCTGTTGTCATTAACAAGGTACGTACTTGTATACCTTGCACTGAAATGTCTACAAATCTGATCTGTTTACACTCTTTTCTTTTGATTCACATTGGTCTCAATTCAGTTAGATGTGAAACTTCTTCTTTTTTTTACATCGTTGCATTCTTTTTTTTTTTTTTGAATAATTACAATTTTAATTGTTGAGAACGGGCAAAACTTGTAGCAAGAAATCTCAGTTTTCATCAACACTAGGATGCTAATTTTAGTCTCATTTTGTTCACAAAACATCATAGAGTGAAAGTATGAAGGATTCTAGTACTGTGACCACTATAAGTATTTTATTAGTATTTTTACATTTTTTGTATTTTTTTTTCTTGTAATTTTCAAGTAAAAAAATTTAAGATGGTAAATTAAAAATCGCTCATCACACAGATTGCAATTATCCTTCATACTTTCACGCTCTTGTCATCAAGGAATTCAACAACAACAAAATCAGCCTCCCATCTCAATATCCAGTACATAAATTATCGTTACAAGTTTATGAAAGCGTATAGTAAATCAAAATTCTCATGTAACAAGGCTTTTAGTTGGGGCTACTTTGAAACCTGGATGACTTATTCCAGCCAACCCGATCCACTCTATCTCAGAACCTAATTAACCAACGAAACCAATCCAATCACTCCCAATCTAACTTCAATTAATTTTATATATTTTTTTTAATAACATCGAGACTTGATCCAAAATCATTGTTCCCCAATTAAGGCTAATGATGAAAGATAGGATCGTTTGAACGGGGCACCAAAAGGGCGATCTTACCACCCCAAACTTGAAACTAACTTGATCCAACCTTGAACTATAATCATCATGCCACACATATACCGTGTACATCAGATATTGGGATGTGGGTATAGACAATACACGCTATTCCTAATCGGCAATATCATTCAAAAACTAGATCATAGACATATAATTACACACCAATTCCATGGAAAACCAATCAACAACAAATAAAAGCGCGGGAAAGAAATCTCCGATATTTAATTTACGGTCTATTACCGAAACCGCTAAAACACTAGTAGATGGCATCCGTCCGCAGAAAGTCATTAACTGAATGACCGCCCAGCAGACTGGGGCAGGCCTTGGGCTGAGCCAGTGTTGGCAAGCTCGCTTCCTGTGTTCCCAGATCTGCAGGCCGCAATGACAGGCTGGACCTCACGTCTTCCCAACCAGCAGTTAAAGATAACCGTCATGCGGTTTCATTTCGCAAGATAAATATCAGGTGTAGGTTAAGATTTGTAGCTGTTGTAGTTATAGTTAATTAATGGTTTCACGCGCAATACACTGGAAGTGACCGCTTTAACTGTGCAATTATCTACTGTATTGGCGCCTGTTGCACTTCACTGTCTTGCTGGATATGCCACGTTGTTATTGCACTACTTTATTAACGACAGAGACGACGTGGCTGCGGATTGGCGGACCAGAAACGTATGCAATTATATTGTTGAAGATTTTACGCTGGTTTTTGAAGTAATAATTGTCAGTGGTTTGTTTCATCATTCGGTGCCAGCCTCGAGGATCTTTCATGAATCTCTCATCGTCATTGGTCAAGCCGTTGATTATTGTTTGCACAACGACCCCACCGACAGCTAGGTTATACGGGGGCACGAATGAGCTCAACGACCCCACCGACAGCTGGGTTATACGGGGGCCCGAAGCAGCTCAACGACCCCACCAACAGATAGGTTATACGGGGGCACGAAGCAGCTCAACGACCCCACCGACAGCTAGGTTATACGGGGGCACGAGTGAGCACAACGACCCCACCAACAGCTAGGTTATACGGGGGCACGAATGAGCTCAACGACCCCACCGACAGCTGGGTTATACGGGGGCCCGAAGCAGCTCAACGACCCCACCAACAGATAGGTTATACGGGGGCACGAAGCAGCTCAACGACCCCACCGACAGCTAGGTTATACGGGGGCACGAGTGAGCACAACGACCCCACCAACAGCTAGGTTATACGGGGGCACGAATGAGCTCAACGACCCCACCGACAGCTGGGTTATACGGGGGCCCGAAGCAGCTCAACGACCCCACCAACAGATAGGTTATACGGGGGCACGAAGCAGCTCAACGACCCCACCGACAGCTAGGTTATACGGGGGCACGAGTGAGCACAACGACCCCACCAACAGCTAGGTTATACGGGGGCACGAAGCAGCACAACGACCCCACCAACAGATAGGTTATACGGGGGCCCGAAGCAGCTCAACGACCCCACCAACAGATAGGTTATACGGGGGCACGAAGCAGCTCAACGACCCCACCGACAGCTAGGTTATACGGGGGCACGAGTGAGCACAACGACCCCACCAACAGCTAGGTTATACGGGGGCACGAAGCAGCACAACGACCCCACCGACAGCTAGGTTATACGGGGGCCCGAAGCAGCTCAACGACCCCACCAACAGATAGGTTATACGGGGGCACGAAGCAGCTCAACGACCCCACCGACAGCTAGGTTATACGGGGGCACGAGTGAGCACAACGACCCCACCAACAGCTAGGTTATACGGGGGCACGAGTGAGCCTAACGACCCCACCAACAGCTAGGTTATACGGGGGCACGAGTGAGCCTAACGACCCCACCAACAGCTAGGTTATACGGGGGCACGAGTGAGCACAACGACCCCACCAACAGCTAGGTTAAACGGGGGCACGAATGAGCTCAACGACCCCACCAACAGCTAGGTTATACGGGGGCACGAGTGAGCACAACGACCCCACCAACAGCTGGGTTAAACGGGGGCACGAATGAGCTCAACGACCCCACCAACAGCTAGGTTATACGGGGGCACGAGTGAGCACAACGAACCCACCAACAGCTAGGTTATACGGGGGCACGAGTGAGCCTAACGACCCCACCAACAGCTAGGTTATACGGGGGCACGAGTGAGCACAACGACCCCACCAACAGCTAGGTTAAACGGGGGCACGAATGAGCTTAACGACCCCACCAACAGCTAGGTTATACGGGGGCACGAGTGAGCACAACGACCCCACCAACAGCTAGGTTAAACGGGGGCACGAGTGAGCACAACGACCCCACCAACAGCTAGGTTATACGGGGGCACGAATGAGCTCAACGACCCCACCAACAGCTAGGTTATACGGGGGCACGAAGCAGCTCAACGACCCCACCAACAGCTGGGTTATACGGGGGCACGAGTGAGCACAACGACCCCACCAGCAGCTGGGTTATACGGGGGCACGAAGCAGCTCAGCGACCCCACCAACAGCTAGGTTATACGGGGGCACGAGTGAGCTTAACGACCCCACCAACAGCTAGGTTATACGGGGGCACGAGTGAGCTTAACGACCCCACCAACAGCTAGGTTATACGGGGGCACGAATGAGCACAACGACCCCATCAACAGCTAGGTTATACGGGGGCACGAAGCAGCTCAGCGACCCCACCAACAGCTAGGTTATACGGGGGCACGAATGAGCTCAACGACCCCACCAGCAGCTAGGTTATACGGGGACACGAAGCAGCTCAACGACCCCACCAACAGCTGGGTTATACTGGGGCACGAAGCAGCTTAACGACCCCACCAACAGCTAGGTTAAACGGGGGCACGAAGCAGCTTAAGGACCCCACCAACAGCTAGGTTATACGGGGGCACGAGTGAGCTTAACGACCCCACCAACAGCTAGGTTATACGGGGGCACGAAGCAGCTCCGCGACCCCACCAACAGCTAGGTTATACGGGGGCACGAGTGAGCTTAACGACCCCACCAACAGCTAGGTTATACGGGGGCACGAATGAGCTCAACGACCCCACCAACAGCCAGGTTATACGGGGGCACGAGTGAGCTTAACGACTCCACCAACAGCTAGGTTATACGGGGGCACGAGTGAGCTTACCGGCCCCACCAACAGCTAGGTTATACGGGGGCACGAATGAGCTCAACGACCCCACCAACAGCTACGTTATACGGGGGCACGAATGAGCTCAACGACCCCACCAACAGCTAGGTTATACGGGGGCACGAATGAGCTTAACGACCCCACCAACAGCTAGGTTATACGGGGGCACGAAGCAGCTCAGCGACCCCACCAACAGCTAGGTTATACGGGGGCACGAGTGAGCTCAGCGACCCACCAACAGCTAGGTTATACGGGGGCACGAGTGAGCTTAACGACCCCACCAACAGCTAGGTTATACGGGGGCAAGAATGAGCTTAACGACTCCACCAAGAGCTAGGTTATACGGGGGCACGAATGAGCTTAACGACCCCATCAACAGCTAGGTTATACGGGGGCACGAAGCAGCTCAGCGACCCCACCAACAGCTAGGTTATACGGGGGCACGAGTGAGCTTAACGACCCCACCAACAGCTAGGTTATACGGAGGCACGAGTGAGCTTAACGACCCCACCAACAGCTAGGTTATACGGGGGCACGAGTGAGCACAACGACCCCACCAACAGCTAGGTTATACGGGGGCACGAGTGAGCTTAACGACCCCACCAACAGCTAGGTTATACGGGGGCACGAGTGAGCTTAACGACCCCACCAACAGCTAGGTTATACGGGGGCACGAGTGAGCTTACCGACCCCACCAACAGCTAGGTTATACGGGGGCACGAATGAGCTCAACGACCCCACCAACAGCTACGTTATACGGGGGCACGAATGAGCTCAACGACCCCACCAACAGCTAGGTTATACGGGGGCACGAATGAGCTTAACGACCCCACCAACAGCTAGGTTATACGGGGGCACGAAGCAGCTCAGCGACCCCACCAACAGCTAGGTTATACGGGGGCACGAGTGAGCTCAGCAACCCCACCAACAGCTAGGTTATACGGGGGCACGAGTGAGCTTAACGACCCCACCAACAGCTAGGTTATACGGGGGCACGAATGAGCTCAACGACCCCACCAACAGCTTGGTTATACGGGGGCACGAAGCAGCTCAACGACCCCACCAACAGCTAGGTTATACGGGGGCAAGAATGAGCTTAACGACTCCACCAAGAGCTAGGTTATACGGGGGCACGAATGAGCTTAACGACCCCATCAACAGCTAGGTTATACGGGGGCACGAAGCAGCTCAGCGACCCCACCAACAGCTAGGTTATACGGGGGCACGAGTGAGCTTAACGACCCCACCAACAGCTAGGTTATACGGAGGCACGAGTGAGCTTAACGACCCCACCAACAGCTAGGTTATACGGGGGCACGAGTGAGCACAACGACCCCACCAACAGCTAGGTTATATGGGGGCACGAGTGAGCTTAACGACCCCACCAACAGCTAGGTTATACGGGGGCACGAGTGAGCTTAACGACCCCACCAACAGCTAGGTTATACGGGGGCACGAGTGAGCTTAACGACCCCACCAACAGCTAGGTTATACGGGGGCACGAATGAGCACAACGACCCCACCAACAGCTAGGTTATACGGGGGCACGAAGCAGCTCAGCGACCCTACCAACAGCTAGGTTATACGGGGGCACGAGTGAGCACAACGACCCCACCAGCAGCTAGGTTATACGGGGGCACGAAGCAGCTCAGCGACCCCACCAACAGCTAGGTTATACGGGGGCACGAGTGAGCACAACGACCCCACCAGCAGCTGGGTTATACGGGGGCACGAAGCAGCTCAGCGACCCCACCAACAGCTAGGTTATACGGGGGCACGAGTGAGCTTAACTACCCCACCAACAGCTGGGTTATACGGGGGCACGAATGAGCTCAACGACCCCACCAACAGCTAGGTTATACGGGAGCACGAATGAGCTAAACGACCCCACCAACAGCTAGGTTATACGGGGGCACGAAGCAGCTCAACGACCCCACCAAGAGCTAGGTTATACGGGGGCACGAGTGAGCTTACCGACCCCACCAACAGCTGGGTTATACGGGGGCACGATTGAGCTTACCGACCCCACCAACAGCTAGATTATACGGGAGCACGAATGAGCTCACCGACCTCACCAACAGCTAGGTTATACGGGGGCACGGAGCAGCTCAACGACCCCACCAAGAGCTAGGTTAAACGGGGGCACGAGTGAGCTTACCGACCCCACCAACAGCTAGGTTATACGGGAGCACGAATGAGCTTACCGACCCCACCAACAGCTAGGTTATACGGGGGCACGAATGAGCTTACCGACCCCACCAACAGCTAGGTTATACGGGAGCACGAATGAGCTTACCGACCCCACCAACAGCTGGGTTATACGGGGGCACGAATGAGCTCACCGACCTCACCAACAGCTAGGTTATACGGGGGCACGAGTGAGCTTAACGACCCCACCAACAACTAGGTTATACGGGGGTACGAATGAGCTTAACGACCCCACCAACAGCTAGGTTATACGGGAGCACGAATGAGCTTACCGACCCCACCAACAGCTAGGTTATACGGGGGCACGAGTGAGCTTAACGACCCCACCAACAACCAGGTTATACGGGGGTACGAATGAGCTTAACGACCCCACCAACAGCTAGGTTATACGGGAGCACGAATGAGCTTACCGACCCCACCAACAGCTAGGTTATACGGGGGCACGAGTGAGCTTAACGACCCCACCAACAACTAGGTTATACGGGGGTACGAATGAGCCTAACGACCCCACCAACAGCTAGGTTATACGGGGGCACGAAGCAGCTCAACGACCCCACCAAGAGCTAGGTTATACGGGGGCACGAGTGAGCTTAACGACCCCACCGACAGCTAGGTTATACGGGGGCACGAAGCAGCTTAACGACCCCACCAACAGCTAGGTTATACGGGGGCACGAGTGAGCTCACCGACTCCACCAACAGCTAGGTTATACGGGGGCACGAGTGAGCTTAACGACCCCACCAACAGCCAGGTTATACGGGGGCACGAGTGAGCTTAACGACTCCACCAACAGCTAGGTTATACGGGGGCACGAGTGAGCTTAACGACCCCCCCAACAGCTAGGTTATACGGGGGCACGAGTGAGCTGAACGACCCCACCGACAGCTAGGTTTTACGGGGGCACGAATGAGCTCAACGACCCCACCAACAGCTAGGTTATACGGGGGCACGAGTGAGCTCAACGACCCCACCAACAGCTAGGTTATACGGGGGCACGAGTGAGCTTAACGACCCCACCAACAGCTAGGTTATACGGGGGCACGATTGAACAGCTGCTGATAGTTCGATTGATTTAGCCTTCATTAGCAACAGAAAAATACATTCTCACTGAAGTGCTCATATAATAAGAGGAGAACACATGCATGAAAACGAACAATAAAAATATATAATGAACATAACACAGACAAGAACATGAACTCAGGTACATTTAAGGTACAATAGTTGAATAATTGAACAGTGAATCATGAAAGCACATCAAGTTAGCCTATCTGCTATATATCTTGAAATTGATTCAAATTGTGAAAGATTATTGAAATGCAAGTCTAAACCAGTGTTCAGACGGGAAATGGAGTTATATGAATTCTGTAGCTGGTTTATACATGAATATTTACTAATATCTATTCTGCTTTCATTTGAGTGGAATTTAAACTGTTCTCGGGTTAAGCGAGGTGGTACATGGAAGTTTAATTGACCTACAATTGAAGATGAATCTTTATAACTATTTACAACTGTGTACAGAAATATTAGATCAGCTACCAAGCGTCTGTTTGCCAGTGTCATTATCGTATTGGTAGTGCAGTGATCCAAATAATCTTCTCTGTGATAAACAATGCATGATCTCGCGCATTGTTGATGGATGCATCTCTGTTGGACTCTCTCTATGACATCAATGTCCCCAATGTGATACGGATCCCACACCACACAAGCATACTCGATCTGCGGTCTCACTAATGCACTCACTAATGCACTCACTAATGCACTCACTAATGCACTCACTAATGCACTCACTAATGCACTCACTAATGCACTCACTAATGCACTCACTAATGCACTCACTAATGCACTCATTGATGCACTCACTAGTGCACTCACTAATGCACTCACTAATGCACTCACTAATGCACTCACTGATGCACTCACTAATGCACTCACTAATGCACTCACTAATGCACTCACTAATGCACTCACTAATGCACTCACTAATGCACTCACTAATGCCCTCACTAATGCACTCATTATTGCACTCACTAATGCACTCACTAATGCACTCACTAATGCACTTACTAATGCACTCACTAATGCACTCACTAATGCACTCACTAATGCCCTCACTAATGCACTCACTAATGCACTCACTAATGCACTCATTAACGCACTCACTAATGCACTCACTAATGCACTCACTAATGCACTCACTAATGCACTCACTAATGCACTCACTAATGCACTCACTAATGCCCTCACTAATGCAGTCATTATTGCACTCACTAATGCACTCACTAATGCACTCACTAATGCACTCACTAATGCACTCACTAATGCACTCACTAATGCACTCACTAATGCACTCACTAATGCACTCACTAATGCACTCACTAATGCACTCACTAATGCACTCATTGATGCACTCACTAGTGCACTCACTAATGCACTCACTAATGCACTCACTAATGCACTCACTGATGCACTCACTAATGCACTCACTAATGCACTCACTAATGCACTCACTAATGCACTCACTAATGCACTCACTAATGCACTCACTAATGCACTCACTAATGCACTCACTAATGCACTCACTAATGCACTCACTAATGCACTCATTAACGCACTCACTAATGCACTCACTAATGCACTCACTAATGCACTCACTAATGCACTCACTAATGCACTCACTAATGCACTCACTAATGCACTCACTAATGCACTCACTAATGCCCTCACTAATGCACTCATTATTGCACTCACTAATGCACTCACTAATGCACTCACTAATGCACTCACTAATGCACTCACTAATGCACTCACTAATGCACTCACTAATGCCCTCACTAATGCACTCACTAATGCACTCACTAATGCACTCACTAATGCACTCACTAATGCACTCACTAATGCACTCACTAATGCCCCCACTAATGCACTCACTAATGCACTCACTAATGCACTCATTAACGCACTCACTAATGCACTCACTAATGCACTCACTAATGCACTCACTAATGCCCTCACTAATGCACTCATTATTGCACTCACTAATGCACTCACTAATGCACTCACTAATGCACTTACTAATGCACTCACTAATGCACTCACTAATGCACTCACTAATGCCCTCACTAATGCACTCACTAATGCACTCACTAATGCACTCACTAATGCACTCACTAATGCACTCACTAATGCACTCACTAATGCACTCACTAATGCACTCACTAATGCACTCACTAATGCACTCACTAATGCACTCACTAATGCACTCACTAATGCACTCACTAATGCACTCACTAATGCACTCACTTATGCACTCACTAATGCACTCACTAATGCACTCACTAATGCACTCACTAATGCACTCACTAATGCACTCACTAATGCACTCATTAACGCACTCACTAATGCACTCACTAATGCACTCACTAATGCACTCACTAATGCACTCACTAATGCACTCACTAATGCACTCACTAATGCACTCACTAATGCACTCACTAATGCCCTCACTAATGCACTCACTAATGCACTCACTAATGCACTCACTAATGCACTCACTAATGCACTCACTAATGCCCTCACTAATGCACTCACTAATGCACTCACTAATGCACTTACTAATGCACTCACTAATGCACTCAATATAATGCACTCACCAATGCACTCACTAATGCACTCACTAATGCACTCACTAATGCACTCACTAATGCACTCATTAACGCACTCACTAATGCACTCACTAATGCACTCACTAATGCACTCACTAATGCACTCACTAATGCACTCACTAATGCACTCACTAATGCACTCACTAATGCACTCACTAATGCACTCACTAATGCACTCACTAATGCCCTCACTAATGCACTCACTAATGCACTCACTAATGCACTTACTAATGCACTCACTAATGCACTCAATATAATGCACTCACCAATGCACTCACTAATGCACTCACTAATGCACTCACTAATGCACTCACTAATGCACTCACTAATGCACTCACTAATGCACTCACTAATGCACTCACTAATTAATTGTGAAGTGATGATGCGTGAAAGGACATTCACAAAAACGCATGTCTTACGCGGGACTCGAACCCACGCCGATAGGTGACTGTTTGCTGAAGTGGTGCCTTGGCTGGCTGAGCTACGGAGGACGGCGTTATTTGGTTGTTCTCATATGTAATATATAATATAATATATAATGTAATATGTACTGTATAATATTTCTAGCACCGGATCATGAATTTATAATGATGTTGTAAACCACTGTCTGAAGGTAGCACAATAATATCCTAGTCTATCGTGTGAAATGTTCTACTATCTTTCTATTCAAACAAATTGGCTCAATTTGCTCGACTATTGGTATTTTCTCCATGTTTCCAGAAGTGTAAAGTGTAGTAAAATGTACTTCCGAGTAACTGAGTCCTGGAATTTGAACGCTATCAACAAGCTATATTGAAGTATGATTATTGGTCTGAAGATTTTAGATTTAGGACTACCTGCATTCTATAATGTTCATGATTGGTCAGTATTTTCTTTCAAATTTCTTCATTAGATAAGAATACAATTTGAAACAAAATTGATATGAAGAAAAATGAATGATACTAATTGAAAAATTGAAAAATTGAAAAAATAAAAAAAACTGTGAAAATCAAATTGACACTGAACATGAATCTATGAGACCCTAGAAAGGTTCATTTGTGGGATAAATAGGCCTATAACAGTCAACCTGTTGGCCAGCAGACTGTTTCGAATCTTTCTTGATCATGTTTCAAAC
Organism: Brachyptera risi; assembly: GCA_964007535.1. Classification (NCBI taxonomy): domain Eukaryota; kingdom Metazoa; phylum Arthropoda; class Insecta; order Plecoptera; family Taeniopterygidae; genus Brachyptera; species Brachyptera risi. Next base: position 991,145 of record OZ023332.1, read on the forward strand.
ATCAATAATACATTAACTCTACAAGATGAAGGAAATATTGGAGTATGATTGGAAAACTGATGAGTTGCATGAATTGAATCAACTAGAATTGAAAAATACATTTTTTTGAAATCTTTGTTAGACTATTATACCTTAAGAGTGTGTTGCTACATTTTGACAGAAACTGATGGGTTGCATGAATTGAATCAATTAAAAGTGAAAAATACATTTTTTCAAAATCTTTGTCAGGCTAAAATGTATCCATATACCTCAGGAGTGTGTTGCTACCTTTTGACAGAAGAATGCAGATATTGATGGGTTCACCTTCTTGCATGATGCGGCCTCATGTTCGAGGGAGTTCACACTATTCAATTCAATTCAATTCATGAATCTTTTCATTCCTCAACTTATTCCCAACAGGATAACAGGAAAACAATACAAACAGTAATAAGTGAACAAAATATATACATGTGGGTTAACATTGTAGAATCACAAAAGGAGAAAAGAAGAAGCCCGCGTAAGAACTGAATCCTGTGTGCGGGCATTAGTAGCATTAGTTAATATTCATGTTGGCGAAACTGTAATAAATAATGATTCAATCCTATTTCATTGTCCTTGATCTTACAAGTGTAGATAATGAAAAAAATACGAACATATACTAATACATAGAAACCAACTCGAGAAAATATAACAAAACAAACATGATATTAGTTGAATGAAATAAAATAATTAAAATATTGAATGAGAACATGCAATTGTTGGCGTGCGACGGCTCCATTCAGAACACTTATTTCAGGAAGAAACAAACACAAGTAGTTCGCTATATGGACATCTTACCATGGTGTTTGACATGGCAACATTAGACATTTCATTCAGATGCTGAGAAAAACCAACTCTAGCGGTTTTGTATATAATGATGCGAATCACTCTATCCTCCGTAGCTCAGTCAACTAAGACAACGCTTCAGAGAACCAACACATTGTTGAGTGTGAGTTCGAGTCCCGCATAAGACATGCGTTCTTCCACTCATATATAGCATCACTCCACAGTTGCACACCTCCACTCGTACCCCAATCAACCTAGCTGCTGGTGGGGTCGCTGAACGAACAATAATAGTCGGAGCGGAAGACAGATTGACGAAGAGAAAATCAATTTCATTCCATTATATTCTCGTCCAATGAAGGATTTACAAGTGTATCATTGAAAAAAAAAAAAGAAAATGTAGATCATATCAAATTCAATAAAATGCATAAAATTGTATACAGTATTAGATGAGGTGGAATATAATATGATTGATGCTATTTTGTATAAATACTTGGCACCAATCAAGTCAGTTGAATAATAATAAAACACACACATGCTATGCTATGTACATTGAAACACTAAATTGGGATCCAGGTTCTAAAAACTCATTTTCACACCCCAACATGAATTCGTCAACACTACAGATAGAAGGCACTCTTAATCAGAAACTGCCTCAAAATATTTGTAAACGTCGATATATTGTCAAGAGATCTCATAGAAGATGGCAGTATATTGTACATAATTATCCCAGTATATTCTGAATCTTGTTCGAATAAAGCTGTTTTGTGCAATACCACGAATTGTCTGTTCATTTCTAGTATGATGGCTATGAACATCTGACTTGATTGCTAGTGTAAACAAGAAGCAAATCAACTTAATGCTAAAGGAAAAGTCATCACTAAAAGTAAACTCAACAACAAATATAGAACCATAAACTGAAATAATAGTTCAACAAAGCAGATTTCTATATTAAAGTGAGTGTTTTGTCTTCCTCTTATTACGTGGATGTGAAGACGTGTTTACCTGAACAAGGTACAAGCTAGGTATGATATCTGACCGCGCGATGGACTGGCGCAGGTTCCTGGTATATGGCAACACGTGGGCGGCGCCCGAGCGGGATCAATGAAATCATACGTCGTCTGTTAATTAGAGAGTAAGACGGGTAAACCACAGGTAGTCGGGGTTTCACCGAGCATTTGATTCATCAAGTGGCGGCCACAACGGCCTCACTTCCCGCCAAATGACGTGCTTGAATGCGAGCTCTCACTCTTGCCTTAACACACTGTGATCGCTAACTGACACATTTGCAAGCGGCGTCAGCACCGCGGAGGTAGAATAACCAGTGGATATATTCTGAACAATCGTATAGTTTCAGATGATATTCATTCGAATTGAGATAGCATGCAACCAGGCCCGGTTCTAGGCGTGAGCGGCGTAAGCGGCTGCTTAGGGCGCCACTTTCCTAGGGGCGGCAGATTTCTTCTTGAATATACGTTTTTTTTTTCATTTTCTAGTTACATTTTCTACACAATTCCTTCCATACTACCATAGACAGACCATGACAGACTACCATAGACCTTCATCTTGTGTGTTAATTCTCGTTGACAAAGAGAATATGTCCAAGTAACTTCAACTTCAAGCAGGCCTAATGTGACCAGACTAGCATGTAGGCTCCCGCTCATGTGGAATATAACAATGAAAATATAATATTATCGAAAATATTCAATGATTTTGCTGCTCCATAGTAAAACTATACCTACCAAAAAATGCAATATCTACAAATGTTGGAAAAGTGTATCTTGATGATAAATCAACTTTTGAGATAATAATGTGATTAAACTATATACATTTCTTCATTTGGAGGGAGGGGGATGAGGGAGGGGGGGTGGGGAGGGGGGCGGAATGAATCTTGTTCACGCATGAAGAATCACTATAGTATTTCTTTACTACGGTATAACATTATGTACAGTAATAATATCCCGCGAGGAGATTATGTATAGTAAACTTATCCCGGTAGATTATTACTGTACAGTACAAAAATCCCGGTAGATTATTATGGGACCTGGTATATTATTATAGCATTAAAAAACATATCAGTAATAAAATACTGGTGAAAAATCAGAGAGAAAAAAAGTACCTGTTGTGCACCTTTCAGTATAATTTTATCCCAGTGTGTTTTATTTCAGTCACCCTATGTAGTAGTTGCGCATTATTGGTTATGTAAGAATCCCTCTTTTGATATTGTGGGTATTTTTCTCTCTGATTTTTTCCCAGTATTTTATTTCTGGAATGTTTTTCAATGCTATAATAATATACCGGCTCCCATAATAATCTACCGGGACTTTTGTACTGTACAGTAATAATATCCCGGGATAAGTTTACTGTACAGTAAAGTTAGCCCGCAGTAGAACGATTCCTCTACACCGGGCCTGCATGCAACCAATGCATAGAGAGAGCATTGGAACAGTTTCCTGTATTGACAGTTCCTTCTAGTGTACGATATAGTATTTGTAACGATCAGAGTTTATGGAATGATCCTCCTCATTGACAGGTCCTGGTAACAGCCTGACTCAAGGATTATAACTGTGCTTCTTAGTGGAAACTATTGCTTGTCATATTTCTGAGATGGTGCGCAGTACTGAATATGTTAGTATACTTGAGGGGTGGGGGGGGGGGGATAAGAACTCGGGTCAGGGGTGCAGAAGGTACTGGGGCACATTGCCGACACTTGATTAGCCAGGCACCTGATTCAAGGGGGAGGAGAATTTGCCGGCTTGACTGTGGGGAGAGACAAATTTGAAAGGCACAGTACGATTATATATTCCAGGAAAAGAACAATTTGTCAGGCGCGTGTTTTTGAACTATCACTATCAGCTATGAGTTGAACAAGATTGCATGAATGAGATATATTTCATCACATTGATATTCCAGATATGTGATCTGATTGCTCATCCATTCGATTGGAACGTCAAGGAGTTATTGTGTGGTCTTACACATTTACACAACTGAGAGAGATGTGATCTTTCTCTCGATGTGGGCGGTGAATATGAGATTATTGGATGAGCGAAGCGAAGGCTCAATTCCACCATACACGAAAAAAAATTACTTTTTTTTTTGTTCGCGCTCTACAGGTCGGACGAAAATTCGAAATTAGTTGAACCTTGGCACACGAAAGTATCATTATTTAATTCGATACTGTATAGTTTTGAGGCGTGATCGGTTGAACCACTTCTGAATATTTCATCCGTGAGAATTCAAATTCTCAGTTAATTTTAATTGGATGAGCGTAGCGAAGCTTTCCATTTCACACCCTGAAAAGAAATGGGCTTCGTTTTTATGTTTTTTTTTTTTTGAAATTATGTACGCGGCATACAGGTCAGAGAAAAGAATCAATCAACTTGAAACTTTTTCTGAACGTTTGTATCATACCAGAATAGGTTCGGATTGTTATTCGGAGGAATCATTCTGAAGGTTTTTCCGGAAAATAATCAGAAAGTTTGGAAAATCCTCATAAGAATAACCCGGAGGAAAAATACTTGAAAAACAAGAATTTTTCAAAAGCTCTCAAAGTGTCACAGAAGATGAAAAATACTATTATACACCTTTTCAGAGATTTTTACAACAATCGAATGAGAAATAATGAAGAAAACGCAATAAACGTGTACATTTCATCGAATATTTGGATCGATTGGTTTTGCAAAGTGTTTATGCGACAGGTTGCAGGTTACCATAAATATCAACAAGGTGCAGGTGAGGTTTTCGAACGTTTGCAGTAGGACAAGGTTTGTAGATGTGAATTGAGCTGACAAGTTATTTTTCATTCTAGATTGCCATACTTCTAAGCTCATCTCACAACGCGCATCCCGCGTTTTCCTAGTTAGATGAGCGTAGCGAAGCATTCCATTTCACACCCTGAAAAAAAAATGGGCTTCGTTTTTATGTTTTTTTTTTTTTTGTAATTATGTACGCGGCATACAGGTCAGAGAAATGAATCAATCAACTTGAAACTTTTTCTGAACGTTGGTGTCATACCAGAATAGGTTGGTATTGTTTTTCAGAAAAATCGGTGCGACGGTTTTTCCGGAAAAAAAATCGGAAAATTTTGAAATATCCTCATTAGAATAACCCGGAGGAAAAATACTTGAAAAACAAGAACTTTTCAAAAGCTCTCAAATTTTCACCAAGTATGAACAATACTGATAAACACATTTTCAGAGATTTTTGCAACGATCAAATAAGAAATAACAAAGAAAACGCAATAAAAGTGGACATTTTATTGAATATTTTGATCAATTGGTTTTGCAAAGTGCATATGCGACAGGTTGCAGGTTACTATAAATATCAACAAGATCAACAAGACATGAGCCAGTTCAAGTCATAATACACATGCATTTCTGATTCTCACATCCAACCAGTTCAAGTCCTAATTCACATGCATCTCTGATTCTCACATCCAACCAGTTCAAGTCATGATTCACATGCATCTCTGATTCTCACATCCAACCAGTTCAAGTCATGATTCACATGCATCTCTGATTCTCACATCCAACCAGTTCAAGTCATGATTCACATGCATCTCTGATTCTCACATTCAACCAGTTCAAGTCATGATTCACATGCATTCCTCATTCTCACATCCAACCAGTTCAAGTCATGATTCACATGCATTTCTGATTCTCACATCCAACCAGTTCAAGTCCTAATTCACATGCATCTCTGATTCTCACATCCAACCAGTTCAAGTCATGATTCACATGCATCTCTGATTCTCACATCCAACCAGTTCAAGTCATGATTCACATGCATCTCTGATTCTCACATCCAACCAGTTCAAGTCATGATTCACATGCATCTCTGATTCTCACATTCAACCAGTTCAAGTCATGATTCACATGCATTCCTCATTCTCACATCCAACCAGTTCAAGTCATGATTCACATGCATTCCTGATTCTCACATCCAACCAGTTCAAGTCATAATACACATGCATTTCTGATTCTCACATCCAACCAGTTCAAGTCCTAATTCACATGCATCTCTGATTCTCACATCCAACCAGTTCAAGTCATGATTCACATGCATCTCTGATTCTCACATCCAACCAGTTCAAGTCATGATTCACATGCATCTCTGATTCTCACATCCAACCAGTTCAAGTCATGATTCACATGCATCTCTGATTCTCACATTCAACCAGTTCAAGTCATGATTCACATGCATTCCTCATTCTCACATCCAACCAGTTCAAGTCATGATTCACATGCATCTCTGATTCTCACATCCAACCAGTTCAAGTCATGATTCACATGCATCTCTGATTCTCACATCCAACCAGTTCAAGTCATGATTCACATGCATCTCTGATTCTCACATCCAACCAGTTCAAGTCATGATTCACATGCATTCCTGATTCCCACATCCAACCAGTTCAAGTCATGATTCACATGCATCTCTGATTCTCACATCCAACCAGTTCAAGTCATGATTCACATGCATTCCTCATTCTCACATCCAACCAGTTCAAGTCATGATTCACATGCATCTCTGATTCTCACATCCAACCAGTTCAAGTCATGATTCACATGCATTCCTCATTCTCACATCCAACCAGTTCAAGTCATGATTCACATGCATTCCTCATTCTCACATCCAACCAGTTCAAGTCATGATTCACATGCAACTCTGATTCTCACATCCAACCAGTTCAAGTCATGATTCACATGCATCTCTGATTCTCACATCCAACCAGTTCGAGTCATGATTCACATGCATTCCTCATTCTCACATCCAACCAGTTCAAGTCATGATTCACATGCATCTCTGATTCTCACATCCAACCAGTTCAAGTCATGATTCACATGCATTCCTCATTCTCACATCCAACCAGTTCAAGTCATGATTCACATGCATTCCTCATTCTCACATCCAACCAGTTCAAGTCATGATTCACATGCATCTCTGATTCTCACATCCAACCAGTTCAAGTCATGATTCACATGCATCTCTGATTCTCACATCCAACCAGTTCGAGTCATGATTCACATGCATTCCTGATTCTCACATCCAACCAGTTCAAGTCATGATTCACATGCATCTCTGATTCTCACATCCAACCAGTTCAAGTCATGATTCACATGCATCTCTGATTCTCACATCCAACCAGTTCGAGTCATGATTCACATGCATCTCTGATTCTCACATCCAACCAGTTCAAGTCATGATTCACATGCATCTCTGATTCTCACATTCAAACAGTTCAAGTCATGATTCACATGCATTCCTCATTCTCACATCCAACCAGTTCAAGTCATGATTCACATGCATCTCTGATTCTCACATCCAACCAGTTCAAGTCATGATTCACATGCATCTCTGATTCTCACATCCAACCAGTTCAAATCACGATTCACATGCATCTCTGATTCTCACATTCAACCAGTTCAAGTCACAATCCACATGTATTCCTGATTCTCACATCCAACCAGTTCAAGTCACAATCCACATGCATTTCTGATTCTCACATCCAACCAGTTCAAGTCATGATTCACATGCATTTCTCATCCTCACATCCAACCAGTTCAAGTCATGATTCACATGCATCTCTGATTCTCACATCCAACCAGTTCAAGTCATGATTCACATGCACCTCTGATTCTCACATCCAACCAGTTCAAGTCACAATTCACATGCATTTCTGATTCTCACATCCAACCAGTTCAAATCACAATTCACATGCATTCCTGATTCTCACATCCAACCAGTTCAAGTCATGATTCACATGCATTCCTGATTCTCACATTCAACCAGATCAAGTCATGATTCACATGCATCTCTGATTCTCACATCCAACCAGTTCAAGTCCCAATTCACATGCATTTCTGATTCTCACATCCAACCAGTACAAATCACAATTCACATGCATTCCTGATTCTCACATCCAACCAGTTCAAGTCATGATTCACATGCATTCCTGATTCTCACATTCAACCAGATCAAGTCATGATTCACATGCACTTCTGATTCTCACATCCAACCAGTTCAAGTCCCAATTCACATGCATTTTTGATTCTCACATCCAACCAGTTCAAATCACAATTCACATGCATTTCCGATTCTCACATCCAACCAGTTCGAGTCATGATTCACATCCATCTCTGATTCTCACATCCAACCAGTTCAAGTCATGATTCACATGCATTCCTGATTCTCACATTCAACCAGTTCAAGTCATGATTCACATGCATCTCTGATTCTCACATCCAACCAGTTCGAGTCCCAATTCACATGCATTTCTGATCCAACCAGTTCAAATCACAATTCACATGCATTCCTGATTCTCACATCCAACCAGTTCGAGTCATGATTCACATGCATCTCTGATTCTCACATCCGACCAGTTCAAGTCATGATTCACATGCATTCCTGATTCTCACATCCAACCAGTTCAAGTCATGATTCACATGCATTCCTGATTCTCACATTCAACCAGTTCGAGTCATGATTCACATCCATCTCTGATTCTCACATCCAACCAGTTCAAGTCATGATTCACATGCATTCCTGATTCTCACATTCAACCAGTTCAAGTCATGATTCACATGCATCTCTGATTCTCACATCCAACCAGTTCATTCCACAATACACATGCATTTCTGATTCTAACATCCAACCAGTTCAAGTCCTAATACACATGCATTTCCGATTCTCACATCCAACCAGTTCAAGTCCCAATTCACATGCATTTCTGATTCTCACATCCAACCAGTTCAATTCATGATTCACATGCATCTCTGATTCTCACATCCAACCAGTTCAAGTCACAATGCACATGCATTTCTGATTCTTACATCCAACCAGTTCAAGTCATGATCCACATGCATTTCTGATTCTCACATCCAACCAGTTCAAGTCACAATCCACATGCATTCCTGATTCTTACATCCAACCAGTTCAAGTCACAATCCACATGCATTTCTGATTCTCACATCCAACCAGTTCAAGTCCCAATTCACATGCAATCCTGATTCTCACATCCAACCAGTTCAAGTCATAATTCACATGCATCTCTGATTCTCACATCCAACCAGTTCAAGTCAAAATACACATGCATTTCTGATTCTCACATCCAACCAGTCCAAGTCATGATCCACATGCATTTCTGATTCTCACATCCAACCAGTTCGAGTCACAATCCACATGCATTTCTGATTCTCACATCCAATCAGTTCAAGTCACAATCCACATGCATTTCTGATTCTCACATCCAACCAGTCCAAGTCACAATCCACATGTATTCCTGATTCTCACATCCAACCAGTTCAAGTCACAATCCACATGCATTTCTGATTCTCACATCCAACCAGTTCAAGTCACAATTCACATGCATTTCTGATTCTCACATCCAACCAGTTCAAGTCATGATCCACATGCATTTCTGATTCTCACATCCAACCAGTTCAAGTCACAATTCACATGCATTTCTGATTCTCACATCCAACCAGTTCAAGTCACAATCCACATGCATTTCTGATTCTCACATCCAACCAGTTCAAGTCACAATTCACATGCATTTCTGATTCTCACATCCAACCAGTTCAAGTCACAATCCACATGTATTCCTGATTCTCACATCCAACCAGTTCAAGTCACAATTCACATGCATTTCTGATTCTCACATCCAACCAGTTCAAGTCATGATTCACATGCATTCCTGATTCTCACATCCAACCAGTTCAAGTCATGATTCACATGCATCTCTGATTCTCACATCCAACCAGTTCAAGTCACAATTCACATGCATTTCTGATTCTCACATCCAACCAGTTCAAGTCATGATTCACATGCATTCCTGATTCTCACATCCAACCAGTTCAAGTCATGATTCACATGCATTCCTGATTCTCACATCCAACCAGTTCAAGTCATGATTCACATGCATTCCTGATTCTCACATCCAACCAGTTCAAGTCACAATTCACATGCAGTTCCGATTCTCACATCCAACCAGTTCAAGTCATGATACACATGCATCTCTGATTCTCACATCCAACCAGTTCAAGTCATGATTCACATGCATTCCTGATTCCCACATCCAACCAGTTCAAGTCATGATTCACATGCATTCCTGATTCTCACATCCAACCAGTTCAAGTCACAATTCACATGCAGTTCCGATTCTCACATCCAACCAGTTCAAGTCATGATTCACATGCATTCCTGATTCTCACATCCAACCAGTTCAAGTCATGATTCACATGCATTCCTGATTCTCACATCCAACCAGTTCAAATCATGATTCACATGCATTCCTGATTCTCACATTCAACCAGTTCAATTCACAATTCACATGCAGTTCCGAATCTCACATCCAACCAGTTCAAGTCATGATGCACATGCATTCCTGATTCTCACATCCAACCAGTTCAAGTCATGATTCACATGCATTCCTGATTCTCACATCCAACCAGTTCAAGTCATGATTCACATGCATTCCTGATTCTCACATCCAACCAGTTCAAGTCACAATTCACATGCAGTTCCGATTCTCACATCCAACCAGTTCAAGTCATGATACACATTTCTGAAACTATTGATTAAACACTCGGGAGATCCAACATAATAATCACAGACGGATACATGGATACATCCAGTTGTACACATGAGGATATATCCACGTCATGTGAGAATACAACACATCCACTGTCACAATCCATGAGTATGACAGAATATGTCCAGTAAATTCACCACACTTTTTATTTTCAGTACTCAACATGCATGGAGACAAAAAAGCAATAATGAAAAAGCATCGATGCCTTCAAAGGGAACTGAACTAAACATGTGATGGAGAATGAATTAATTGATGTCATTGATCCGGTGTTATAACAATTATTCATCCTCGCTCTGAATTTGTAGAAAACATTTTTCACTTTCCTTCTTTAAATTATTTTCATTTTGAATTTGCCAAAATTGAGAAAGTCGCTTCTGAAAGATATTTTGCGTGTAGTGAGTTAGCAAGATTTTTGTGGCGCGTGATATATGATCGATATCACATAAGTATTCGGATCATGAATTATTCCTTGTGCAAATCATATTTCTCTTTTTGGCTATGAGAGTGATTCCAACAGTTCCTGAGATGTGTGGCGGGAATAATCCACGAGCTGCTATTTGAGGTTGTGTCTGGCATCATGGGATGCGGGCAGGAATGGATCGGGATAGCAATATGCATGCATTATTGGATGAGCGAAGCGAAGACTCAATTTCGCCATACACGAAAAAAAAAGTGACTGCTTTTTTTTTTTTTTTTTTTTGTTCGCGCTCCACAGGTCGAATAAAAATTCAAAATCAGTTGAAACTTGGCATACACAAGTGTCATCATCTAATTTGATATTGTATAGTTTTGAGCCGCAATCGGTTGAACCACTTCCGAGAAAACTCATTTTGAAGTTTTCAAAAATCCCATTGGAATAACCAAATGACCTCGCTGTCGATGCGCCTTAGAACCCTAATAATCATCCATTCATAACCCAGAGGAAAATATTCGTGAGATAATTTGCATCCAAGACATTTCAAATTCTCATGGAATTTTAATATAATAATGATACACATTATTCCGAACTTTCATCCAAATCGGATCAGCCGTTCTGATGTTAACAAATATATAATGTAATTTTTATAAATAATTCAAAGCTAGCGAGATACCAATCAAATTCAAGCCACAGGTGTCACCTATCAAATGTAAACGATCAAAACAAAGCCTTCTTCATCATCATAGAAATTGATAACGGAAAATGAGATGGCAGTGATGTAATGGTTTGGATCTCAAGTGTATATATATATATATATATATATATATATATATATATATATATATATATATATATATATATATATATATATATATATATTATATATATATATATATATATATATATATATATATATATATATATATATATATATATATATATATATATATATATATATATATATATATATATATATATACTCTTGAGATCCAAACCATTACATCACTGCCATCTCATTTTCCGTTATCAATTTCAATTTATATATATATATATATATATATATATATATATATATATATATATATATATATATATATATATATATATATATATATATTATATATATATATATATATATATATATATATATATATATATATATATATATATATATATATATATATATATATATATATATATGTATATATATATATATATATATATATATATATATATATATATATATATATATATATATATATATATTATATATATATATATATATATATATATTATATATATATATATATATATATATATATATATATATATATATATATATATATATATATATATATATATATATATATATATATATATATGTATATATATATAATAACCAATCCAAAGATAGGTTGATATGTTCCAGCTCATCCATCAACGCGGAAACACATAAAGCGTTTGCCTAGTACCAAACATGAACAGGTGACATTTATTCGCGGTTCTTTTTTGTTAATTCTCAAAATCGATTAAAAACAGCATATTTATGATCAAATGAATGAAATTATTCCTAAATGATATCACAGATGATTTGGATTGTTATACGATAAAAACCTACATTAATTTAAGAATCGTTGTGGAACTTCATCCATGAAATGTATTCAGAGATCTGAATTGAATTGTTCAAGGCCTCACTTGTTTGTACTTGCACCCCTTTTGTGACGAGAGGCGTGTTGCCTAGGTATCAGGAGTCAACTAGCCGGATGTACGTTGGAAGGTTCTTGAACTCTTGCTCAAAATTTCTCTTTTCGACAATAATACATATTTTACTGCTGCGAGTCCATTCTCATTATTTATTTCCCACGATTCACAAAAGTCATGAAAACATCGAACCTTAAAAACTCCTCTATGTATATACTTCGAAAACTGACCAAAATCCTTTCTTTGATTCTCTCTCAAAGACAACTATAAACACAATTTGGTCCGCTTCCTTCGTCTGTCTCGTCCACCTCTTTGTGTTTCCGCAGTCGGTATCTCCGGGGGGGTGTGCCCACTGTTGCCCGAAGTTCAGGGGGCTCATCGCCTTTACTGTAAATATGCAGTGCGATATGTTGTGAGGGAGGGGTAGGTGAGGGAGGGGGGGGGGTTGTTGACTCAAAACACGAGCACAAATCTTTCACCGGGGTAAGTGACCTCACCCACCCATCCTAATATACCTCTTCCTGGTTTATGATCGCCACATGTATTGTGGTCGTTTTACCGTCTTTTGGTCACACTTGTCAATACACAGCAGCTGGGTCGGAGATTTACAACAAGTGGTTCTGTCTTGTGCCCGATGTGGTCAAGATGCGTGCGGTTCCAGCCGGCCATCAACAACGCCGTCTCTACGACAAGTCGGACAACTTTCACATTCTTCAGTGGAAAACAGAGGAAAAACGGGGCTTTCTGGGAACCAGAAGTGACATTGTTGTGTGTTGAAGCTTTGTTCGGTGGTAGTTGTTTGGTTTAATTACTCTAGAGTTGTAAATTATCGAGTGGTCAAGTTTCAATCCAAGACTTTATTGAGGATTCAAACTGATTTCTGGGTGATGTTTTATGTACGCGCAAGTGTTACGTGCAAGACCATATACGTAGGCGTGTAGTAGGAGCGAAATTCAGTTTCCGAAATATTTAATTCTTCACTTTTTGTCACTTGATACGCGGACATATCAGAATGGCGTCACCAATGCTAGTGAGGAGTTGATGGCAATACAGTACAATACAACTTACATGTAATTAAACGAGCTGTGCTTGACCTTTCGAATGATCACTCACCAAGTAGGAAGTAGTTCACAGTGTACATCCTATAGTCTCTGTTAACCAAAGTTCACGTCTTCTAATTGGGGATTACCTATCTTCATATTTATATGTGCTGGTTGAGTATCTTCTACCAGCCGTTAGCATTTATTACTGACGTTGTTGAGTCTAGTTGTTGTTTTTAATTTTATTTATCCATTTGAATATAATAAATCATGAGCTTTACTTATGTTTTCAACTTGTTTAGTTTGTAAGGAGGCATTGGGCTTGTCAATTCTAGTATCGAAGATTCGAACTCACGGAAATGACTTTTCCCAATCTCTCAGAATCTTACAATGGTAAAGTTATTAATTTCTTCTTTTTTTTTCATCTCGTTGTGTTTTATACACAATATGTGATGAATGGTTCAGTCAATGTTATTTCAATGACATTGATATTCATGGGTATAAATGTTTTTAATTCTATTTTTAGATTTTTTTTTTATTATTCGAGGTGTGATAATCTGCGTGCTGATAATAACCGCTAGACAATCATTCTTCCAATCATTCAATTATGTGGGATTTTTTGTATTATTAATTATTTCTTCAATTATTTTGTTATATTGTACGTTTAATTTCGTTCTCATTCATTGTTTGGAAGAAGATCGATTTCTACCTCATTTTCAGTTTTTCGTTGGGGAAACCAACCAGAACGTCCTCAAGTTGGGGTATATTCATTGTTTCACACGTTACTGGCGTCGTTGCTTCATTAGTGGGGATCTTTCGTTTATACGATGTTAATTATTATTCTTCATATTCTCCATTGTTATCCGAAGTTGGGAGGACTGGATTATTGTCTCATTTATGTATAATTTTGGATTTTTTAGTCAAGCTACCCATGTTTTTTGTTAATTAGACGAGCTTTGGCGAGGATTCAATTTGACATACTGAAAAAAATTGGTGTTCGTTTTTATGTTTTTTTTTTGTTTGTTTTCTTATGTTTTTTTGTCGGTTCTCCACAGGTCAAACGGCTACAGCTATCAATTTCAATTTTTTTCCATTTTGGTTCCTCATCTAACTTAGATCTGTATAGTTGTGTGGCATTATCGTATAACTTTTTTCTAATGAATTCTAGAAATTTCAAAAACACCCGCTAGAATAACACGTCGGAAGAAAAGAGAATATTTTCATTTTCAAAAGAAATGAATTTTTGCGTGAAGTTGGTGAGTTACATTAGGATACACATTTCTGAAAACTTTCAGCTTGATCGAGTGAGCCATTTTGAAGAAAAACCATAAAATGTGCTAAATTGGTACCACTCGAAGCAGTTTTTACCCATTTCCAACTTGAATGTCACCCAATTGAAGAATGTAGGTAGAAGTTTGGCAGAAAAGTCGACATACTATTACTATCCGCTCGTCTAACAACGCATATATGGCGTTTTCCTAGATTATGATCAAGATGTTGATTCTATAGCTCTCATGATCAAAAGTACAATAAGTGAGGACACATCCACGACTTCTATCCTTGGAAATAGTTGACAGATATCATAGAGAAATGCTGATTCATTTCAATTCATGAACGACAGTTGAGATAACGGTAATTGAATATTGAGAGAAATGCGGTTCATGTTGATGAAGTGAACGAATTATTCGGTAACTTTCTTCTCTTCTGTCGTATTTCATAACCAATAACTCTTGTACTCTTGTAACTCTTGTAACTCTTGTAACTCTTGTAACTCTTGTAATGCTTGTAACTCTTGTAACTCTTGTAACGCTTGTAACTCTTGTAACTCTTGTAACTCTTGTAACTCTTGTAACTCTTGTAACTCTTGTAACTCTTGTAACTCTTGTAACTCTTGTAACGCTTGTAACTCTTGTAACTCTTGTAACGCTTGTAACTCTTGTAACGCTTGTAACTTTTGTAACGCTTGTAACTCTTGTAACTCTTGTAACTCTTGTAACTCTTGTAACTCTTGTAACGCTTGTAACTCTTGTAACTCTTGTAACTCTTGTAACTCTTGTGACTCTTGTAACTCTTGTAACTCTTGTAACTCTTGTAACTCTTGTAACTCTTGTAACTCTTGTAACGCTCGTAACTCTTGTAACGCTTGTAACTCTTGTAACTCTTGTAACTCTTGTAACTCTTGTAACTCTAGTAACTCTTGTAACTCTTGTAACGCTTGTGACTCTTGTAACTCTTGTAACTCTTGTAACGCTTGTAACTCTTGTAACTCTTGTAACGCTTGTAACTCTTGTAACTCTTGTAACGCTTGTAACTCTTGTAACTTTTGTAACTCTTGTAACTCTTGTAACTCTTGTAACTCTTGTAACTCTTGTAACTCTAGTAACTCTTGTAACTCTTGTAACTATTGTAACGCTTGTAACTCTAGTAACTCTTGTAACTCTTGTAACTCTAGTAACTCTTGTAACTCTTGTAACTCTTGTGACTCTTGTAACTCTTGTAACTCTTGTAACTCTTGTAACGCTCGTACCTCTAGTAACTCTTGTAACTCTTGTAACTCTTGTGACTCTTGTAACGCTTGTAACTCTTGTAACTCTTGTAACGCTTGTAACTCTTGTAACTCTTGTAACTCTTGTAACTCTTGTAACGCTTGTAACTCTTGTAACTCTTGTAACTCTTGTAACTCTTGTAACTCTTGTAACTCTTGTAACTCTTGTGACTCTTGTAACGCTTGTAACTCTTGTAACTCTTGTAACGCTTGTAACTCTTGTAACTCTTGTAACTCTTGTAACTCTTGTAACGCTTGTAACTCTTGTAACTCTTGTGACTCTTGTAACGCTTGTAACTCTTGTAACTCTTGTAACGCTTGTGACTCTTGTAACTCTTGTAACTCTTGTAACTCTTGTAACTCTTGTGACTCTTGTAACGCTTGTAACTCTTGTAACTCTTGTAACGCTTGTAACTCTTGTAACTCTTGTAACGCTTGTAACTCTTGTAACTCTTGTAACTCTTGTAACTCTTGTAACTCTTGTAACTCTTGTAACTCTTGTAACGCTCGTACCTCTAGTAACTCTTGTAACTCTTGTAACTCTTGTGACTCTTGTAACGCTTGTAACTCTTGTAACTCTTGTAACGCTTGTAACTCTTGTAACTCTTGTAACTCTTGTAACTCTTGTAACGCTTGTAACTCTTGTAACTCTTGTGACTCTTGTAACGCTTGTAACTCTTGTAACTCTTGTAACGCTTGTGACTCTTGTAACTCTTGTAACTCTTGTAACTCTTGTAACGCTTGTAACTCTTGTAACTCTTGTGACTCTTGTAACTCTTGTAACTCTTGTAACTCTTGTAACGCTTGTGACTCTTGTAACTCTTGTAACTCTTGTAACTCTTGTAACTCTTGTGACTCTTGTAACGCTTGTAACTCTTGTAACTCTTGTAACGCTTGTAACTCTTGTAACTCTTGGACCGATCACTCAGTTATCCAAACTGACCGAGTTGATACGCACTTCATTGTCTGTGACTCAAACAAACGATCACCTCCTCCAATATAGGCTTACAGATATATTGATCTATTGATGATTTTTGTATTGCCTCTAAGAACCTCAAATATTTTTACTCTCATCGATTTTCTCCAGTTATATTCTCAATTTTCATTATTGGTTCAATTTTTCAAGCCTAATGTTATTATTACTTATTACAATTTTCAATTTTCCACTTTTTTCAAATATTCAACTATATTTCATTTCTATATATATTGATATCAAAATTGTATTTCATACTGATTGTTATCCCGTATACTTTTTATGAGCCAGGGACCAATAAAGGTTGTTCAAATATAGAAGATATCCGAATATGATTCCTAAAAGTTGCTAATGCAATTCAGGCAGAATATTTATTGGAATTCAATGAAACCTCCGACTGTTGCTATTGAAATCAGAATACATTCTTATCTTTGTGGAACTGAATCAATACGTGCTACGTCGTCATCGACCTTCAGAGAGGATATTCCATCATCAGACGAGCTTTGGCGAGGATTCAATCTGACATACTGAAAAAAATTGGTGTCCATTTTTTTTTTCCTATGTTTTTTTTGTCGGTTCTCCACAGGTCAAACGGTTACAGATATCAACTCCAAACTTCTTTTTATCATGGTTCCTCATCCAACTTAGATCTGTATAGTTTTGTGGCATTATCGGGTGATACATTTTTTTATGAATTTTCGAAATTTCGAAAATACTCATTTGAATAACGCGGCGGAAAAAATGAAAATATTTTTATTTTCGAAAAAATGAAAGTTTGTGTGAAGTCGAATTACATTCTGATACACATTTCTGTATTTTCTCAGCTTGATCGGGTCAGCCATTCTGAAGAAAAAACATAAAAATGTGCTAAATTGGTACCACTCAAAGCAGTTTTTACTCATTTATAACTTGAATGTCACCCAATTGGCGAATGTAGGCAAAAGTTTGGCAGAAAAATCGACATACTATTACAATCCGCTCGTCTAACAACGCATGTATGGCGTTTTCCTAGTTATCGGATGAAACACATCGAGTGATAAGAGAATCTCTCCATGGATCCTCTGAGAATAAATATCTGTGAGATCACGCATATCATGAATCATGATATAACGTTATCATGGTATGGTACCTCGTATAGCAAGAGACATCATGAGAGTGGACATTTCGCTGATGATTCAAGCGATTAATCTTCAGCTCATTGACAGTGCATCTACTTACTAACCATATGTCATGCACTAACTGGAATGTTAATTCTACGTCATGACCATTACCTTCACCTTGCCAAGTGATACTGTGACTTTCTCACTATTGCTTCTTTCTACTTCTTCTTCCCATGAATGTTGAATACAAAAAAGAAGTGGGTAAATTTGAAGAAAATATTTTGTTATAAGTTACTTATAATTTGGTTTCTACATTGATTTTGTGTGAGTTTACATACTGTTCAGATATCTCTTTGTGTACAACTGTATGTATTTATGTATCATTCTGTATTTTGCTGTATTTTCTGTGTGTTAATTTTGTTCTGAAATGTATGTGAATTATGTTTCAACTGGTTGAATGGAAGAACGGCTGCCGAATGTCCCCAGCAATAAAGTTCCTTCGATAATAATGATAATAAAAATAATGATGATGATAATGATGATACCAAAGATCTTGCCAACATATTATACTCATTTGCATGTTCGTTTCCTTCCCACTTTTCAATCTCCTTCCATTTATGTCATTTATTATCGAATATCAGCACGCATCCAGTTGCCTGGGATGGAATAGATCTGTTCCATCTAGGAATCAACTTTATATTCGCTGCTAGTTATTCTCATCTCATTTCACAAATATGTTATTACTTCTCAATCCACTCTCAGAAGTGGGAATATACCCTTGAGGAACGTGTTATTCAGCCCCACACACACATTCCAGCCAAGGTATGTCTTGATGAGTTGAGTTGTAACACCACGGACCATTTCGGGGGTCATTAAGGGTAATATTGCGGGTCAGAGGCCAACAATGTGGATACTCTTATATTACACTGTTTCCATGTGTGGGATATACGATATGTTATGTGGTAATGAGTTATGCTAATGCGCGCGCACACGGCAGATATTGTAATTAGCGGCGGACTCTATCGCGCCACACTCATTAACACGGGCCACACACACACACACACGGTTCCAGCCCGTGAGTTGATCACGTGGTCCAGTTGTTGCTTGTCTGTTGCCATCACTAGAGTTTGTTGAGGAGAAACGTCAGATCACGTGGTCCAGTTGTTGCTTGTCTGTTGCCATCACTAGAGTTTGTTGAGGAGAATAGTCAGATCACGTGGTCCAGTTGTTGCTTGTCTGTTGCCATCACTAGAGTTTGTTGAGGAGAAACGTCAGATCACGTGGTCCAGTTGTTGCTTGTCTGTTGCCATCACTAGAGGTTGTTGAGGAGAAACGTCAGATCACGTGGTCCAGTTGTTGCTTGTCTGTTGCCATCACTAGAGGTTGTTGAGGAGAAACGTCAGATCACGTGGTCCAGTTGTTGCTTGTCTGTTGCTATCACTAGAGGTTGTTGAGGAGAAACGTCAGATCACGTGGTCCAGTTGTTGCTTGTCTGTTGCCATCACTAGAGTTAGATGAGGAGAAACGTCAGATCACGTGGTCCAGTTGTTGCTTGTCTGTTGCCATCACTAGAGTTAGATGAGGAGAAACGTCAGATCACGTGGTCCAGTTGTTGCTTGTCTGTTGCCATCACTAGAGTTTGTTGAGGAGAAACGTCAGATCACGTGGTCCAGTTGTTGCTTGTCTGTTGCTATCACTAGAGTTTGTTGAGGAGAAACGTCAGATCACGTGGTCCAGTTGTTGCTTGTCTGTTGCCATCACTAGAGTTTGTTGAGGAGAAACGTCAGATCACGTGGTCCAGTTGTTGCTTGTCTGTTGCCATCACTAGAGGTTGTTGAGGAGAAACGTCAGATCACGTGGTCCAGTTGTTGCTTGTCTGTTGCCATCACTAGAGTTTGTTGAGGAGAAACGTCAGATCACGTGGTCCAGTTGTTGCTTGTCTGTTGCCATCACTAGAGTTTGTTGAGGAGAAACGTCAGATCACGTGGTCCAGTTGTTGCTTGTCTGTTGCCATCACTAGAGTTTGTTGAGGAGGAACGTCAGATCACGTGGTCCAGTTGTTGCTTGTCTGTTGCCATCACTAGAGTTTGTTGAGGAGGAACGTCAGATCACGTGGTCCAGTTGTTGCTTGTCTGTTGCCATCACTAGAGTTTGTTGAGGAGGAACGTCAGATCACGTGGTCCAGTTGTTGCTTGTCTGTTGCCATCACTAGAGTTTGTTGAGGAGGAACGTCAGATCACGTGGTCCAGTTGTTGCTTGTCTGTTGCTATCACTAGAGGTTGTTGAGGAGGAACGTCAGATCACGTGGTCCAGTTGTTGCTTGTCTGTTGCCATCACTAGAGTTAGATGAGGAGAAACGTCAGATCACGTGGTCCAGTTGTTGCTTGTCTGTTGCCATCACTAGAGTTTGTTGAGGAGAAACGTCAGATCACGTGGTCCAGTTGTTGCTTGTCTGTTGCCATCACTAGAGTTAGATGAGGAGAAACGTCAGATCACGTGGTCCAGTTGTTGCTTGTCTGTTGCCATCACTAGAGTTAGATGAGGAGAAACGTCAGATCACGTGGTCCAGTTGTTGCTTGTCTGTTGCCATCACTAGAGTTTGTTGAGGAGAAACGTCAGATCACGTGGTCCAGTTGTTGCTTGTCTGTTGCCATCACTAGAGTTTGTTGAGGAGAAACGTCAGATCACGTGGTCCAGTTGTTGCTTGTCTGTTGCCATCACTAGAGGTTGTTGAGGAGGAACGTCAGATCACGTGGTCCAGTTGTTGCTTGTCTGTTGCTATCACTAGAGGTTGTTGAGGAGGAACGTCAGATCACGTGGTCCAGTTGTTGCTTGTCTGTTGCCATCACTAGAGGTTGATGAGGAGGAACGTCAGATCACGTGGTCCAGTTGTTGCTTGTCTGTTGCCATCACTAGAGGTTGTTGAGGAGAAACGTCAGATCACGTGGTCCAGTTGTTGCTTGTCTGTTGCCATCACTAGAGGTTGTTGAGGAGAAACGTCAGATCACGTGGTCCAGTTGTTGCTTGTCTGTTGCCATCACTAGAGTTTGTTGAGGAGAAACGTCAGATCACGTGGTCCAGTTGTTGCTTGTCTGTTGCCATCACTAGAGTTTGTTGAGGAGGAACGTCAGATCACGTGGTCCAGTTGTTGCTTGTCTGTTGCCATCACTAGAGTTAGATGAGGAGAAACGTCAGATCAAGTGGTCCAGTTGTTGCTTGTCTGTTGCCATCACTAGAGTTTGTTGAGGAGAAACGTCAGATCACGTGGTCCAGTTGTTGCTTGTCTGTTGCCATCACTAGAGGTTGTTGAGGAGGAACGTCAGATCACGTGGTCCAGTTGTTGCTTGTCTGTTGCCATCACTAGAGTTTGTTGAGGAGAAACGTCAGATCACGTGGTCCAGTTGTTGCTTGTCTGTTGCCATCACTAGAGTTAGATGAGGAGGAACGTCAGATCACGTGGTCCAGTTGTTGCTTGTCTGTTGCCATCACTAGAGGTTGTTGAGGAGAAACGTCAGATCACGTGGTCCAGTTGTTGCTTGTCTGTTGCCATCACTAGAGTTTGTTGAGGAGAAACGTCAGATCACGTGGTCCAGTTGTTGCTTGTCTGTTGCCATCACTAGAGGTTGTTGAGGAGAAACGTCAGATCACGTGGTCCAGTTGTTGCTTGTCTGTTGCCATCACTAGAGGTTGTTGAGGAGAAACGTCAGATCACGTGGTCCAGTTGTTGCTTGTCTGTTGCCATCACTAGAGTTAGATGAGGAGAAACGTCAGATCACGTGGTCCAGTTGTTGCTTGTCTGTTGCCATCACTAGAGGTTGTTGAGGAGAAACGTCAGATCACGTGGTCCAGTTGTTGCTTGTCTGTTGCCATCACTAGAGTTTGTTGAGGAGGAACGTCAGATCACGTGGTCCAGTTGTTGCTTGTCTGTTGCTATCACTAGAGGTTGTTGAGGAGGAACGTCAGATCACGTGGTCCAGTTGTTGCTTGTCTGTTGCCATCACTAGAGGTTGTTGAGGAGAAACGTCAGATCACGTGGTCCAGTTGTTGCTTGTCTGTTGCCATCACTAGAGTTAGATGAGGAGAAACGTCAGATCACGTGGTCCAGTTGTTGCTTGTCTGTTGCCATCACTAGAGTTTGTTGAGGAGGAACGTCAGATCACGTGGTCCAGTTGTTGCTTGTCTGTTGCCATCACTAGAGTTTGTTGAGGAGAAACGTCAGATCACGTGGTCCAGTTGTTGCTTGTCTGTTGCTATCACTAGAGGTTGTTGAGGAGGAACGTCAGATCACGTGGTCCAGTTGTTGCTTGTCTGTTGCCATCACTAGAGTTTGTTGAGGAGGAACGTCAGATCACGTGGTCCAGTTGTTGCTTGTCTGTTGCCATCACTAGAGTTTGTTGAGGAGAAACGTCAGATCACGTGGTCCAGTTGTTGCTTGTCTGTTGCCATCACTAGAGTTTGTTGAGGAGGAACGTCAGATCACGTGGTCCAGTTGTTGCTTGTCTGTTGCCATCACTAGAGGTTGTTGAGGAGAAACGTCAGATCACGTGGTCCATTTGTTGCTTGTCTGTTGCCATCACTAGAGTTAGATGAGGAGAAACGTCAGATCACGTGGTCCAGTTGTTGCTTGTCTGTTGCCATCACTAGAGTTTGTTGAGGAGAAACGTCAGATCACGTGGTCCAGTTGTTGCTTGTCTGTTGCCATCACTAGAGTTTGTTGAGGAGGAACGTCAGATCACGTGGTCCAGTTGTTGCTTGTCTGTTGCCATCACTAGAGTTTGTTGAGGAGAAACGTCAGATCACGTGGTCCAGTTGTTGCTTGTCTGTTGCCATCACTAGAGTTTGTTGAGGAGAAACGTCAGATCACGTGGTCCAGTTGTTGCTTGTCTGTTGCTATCACTAGAGGTTGTTGAGGAGGAACGTCAGATCACGTGGTCCAGTTGTTGCTTGTCTGTTGCCATCACTAGAGTTTGTTGAGGAGGAACGTCAGATCACGTGGTCCAGTTGTTGCTTGTCTGTTGCCATCACTAGAGTTTGTTGAGGAGAAACGTCAGATCACGTGGTCCAGTTGTTGCTTGTCTGTTGCCATCACTAGAGTTTGTTGAGGAGGAACGTCAGATCACGTGGTCCAGTTGTTGCTTGTCTGTTGCCATCACTAGAGTTAGATGAGGAGAAACGTCAGATCACGTGGTCCAGTTGTTGCTTGTCTGTTGCTATCACTAGAGTTTGTTGAGGAGGAACGTCAGATCACGTGGTCCAGTTGTTGCTTGTCTGTTGCCATCACTAGAGGTTGTTGAGGAGGAACGTCAGATCACGTGGTCCAGTTGTTGCTTGTCTGTTGCCATCACTAGAGTTTGTTGAGGAGAAACGTCAGATCACGTGGTCCAGTTGTTGCTTGTCTGTTGCCATCACTAGAGGTTGTTGAGGAGGAACGTCAGATCACGTGGTCCAGTTGTTGCTTGTCTGTTGCCATCACTAGAGTTAGATGAGGAGAAACGTCAGATCACGTGGTCCAGTTGTTGCTTGTCTGTTGCCATCACTAGAGTTAGATGAGGAGGAACGTCAGATCACGTGGTCCAGTTGTTGCTTGTCTGTTGCCATCACTAGAGTTTGTTGAGGAGAAACGTCAGATCACGTGGTCCAGTTGTTGCTTGTCTGTTGCCATCACTAGAGGTTGTTGAGGAGGAACGTCAGATCACGTGGTCCAGTTGTTGCTTGTCTGTTGCCATCACTAGAGTTTGTTGAGGAGAAACGTCAGATCACGTGGTCCAGTTGTTGCTTGTCTGTTGCCATCACTAGAGGTTGTTGAGGAGGAACGTCAGATCACGTGGTCCAGTTGTTGCTTGTCTGTTGCCATCACTAGAGGTTGTTGAGGAGGAACGTCAGATCACGTGGTCCAGTTGTTGCTTGTCTGTTGCCATCACTAGAGGTTGTTGAGGAGGAACGTCAGATCACGTGGTCCAGTTGTTGCTTGTCTGTTGCCATCACTAGAGGTTGTTGAGGAGGAACGTCAGATCACGTGGTCCAGTTGTTGCTTGTCTGTTGCCATCACTAGAGTTAGATGAGGAGGAACGTCAGATCACGTGGTCCAGTTGTTGCTTGTCTGTTGCCATCACTAGAGTTAGATGAGGAGAAACGTCAGATCACGTGGTCCAGTTGTTGCTTGTCTGTTGCCATCACTAGAGTTAGATGAGGAGGAACGTCAGATCACGTGGTCCAGTTGTTGCTTGTCTGTTGCCATCACTAGAGTTAGATGAGGAGAAACGTCAGATCACGTGGTCCAGTTGTTGCTTGTCTGTTGCCATCACTAGAGTTTGTTGAGGAGAAACGTCAGATCACGTGGTCCAGTTGTTGCTTGTCTGTTGCCATCACTAGAGGTTGTTGAGGAGGAACGTCAGATCACGTGGTCCAGTTGTTGCTTGTCTGTTGCCATCACTAGAGGTTGTTGAGGAGGAACGTCAGATCACGTGGTCCAGTTGTTGCTTGTCTGTTGCCATCACTAGAGGTTGTTGAGGAGAAACGTCAGATCACGTGGTCCAGTTGTTGCTTGTCTGTTGCCATCACTAGAGGTTGTTGAGGAGGAACGTCAGATCACGTGGTCCAGTTGTTGCTTGTCTGTTGCCATCACTAGAGTTTGTTGAGGAGAAACGTCAGATCACGTGGTCCAGTTGTTGCTTGTCTGTTGCCATCACTAGAGGTTGTTGAGGAGGAACGTCAGATCACGTGGTCCAGTTGTTGCTTGTCTGTTGCCATCACTAGAGGTTGTTGAGGAGGAACGTCAGATCACGTGGTCCAGTTGTTGCTTGTCTGTTGCCATCACTAGAGGTTGTTGAGGAGGAACGTCAGATCACGTGGTCCAGTTGTTGCTTGTCTGTTGCCATCACTAGAGGTTGTTGAGGAGAAACGTCAGATCACGTGGTCCAGTTGTTGCTTGTCTGTTGCCATCACTAGAGGTTGTTGAGGAGGAACGTCAGATCACGTGGTCCAGTTGTTGCTTGTCTGTTGCTATCACTAGAGTTTGTTGAGGAGGAACGTCAGATCACGTGGTCCAGTTGTTGCTTGTCTGTTGCCATCACTAGAGTTTGTTGAGGAGAAACGTCAGATCACGTGGTCCAGTTGTTGCTTGTCTGTTGCCATCACTAGAGGTTGTTGAGGAGGAACGTCAGATCACGTGGTCCAGTTGTTGCTTGTCTGTTGCCATCACTAGAGGTTGTTGAGGAGGAACGTCAGATCACGTGGTCCAGTTGTTGCTTGTCTGTTGCCATCACTAGAGGTTGTTGAGGAGGAACGTCAGATCACGTGGTCCAGTTGTTGCTTGTCTGTTGCCATCACTAGAGGTTGTTGAGGAGGAACGTCAGATCACGTGGTCCAGTTGTTGCTTGTCTGTTGCCATCACTAGAGTTAGATGAGGAGGAACGTCAGATCACGTGGTCCAGTTGTTGCTTGTCTGTTGCCATCACTAGAGTTAGATGAGGAGAAACGTCAGATCACGTGGTCCAGTTGTTGCTTGTCTGTTGCCATCACTAGAGTTAGATGAGGAGGAACGTCAGATCACGTGGTCCAGTTGTTGCTTGTCTGTTGCCATCACTAGAGTTAGATGAGGAGAAACGTCAGATCACGTGGTCCAGTTGTTGCTTGTCTGTTGCCATCACTAGAGTTTGTTGAGGAGAAACGTCAGATCACGTGGTCCAGTTGTTGCTTGTCTGTTGCCATCACTAGAGGTTGTTGAGGAGGAACGTCAGATCACGTGGTCCAGTTGTTGCTTGTCTGTTGCCATCACTAGAGGTTGTTGAGGAGGAACGTCAGATCACGTGGTCCAGTTGTTGCTTGTCTGTTGCCATCACTAGAGGTTGTTGAGGAGAAACGTCAGATCACGTGGTCCAGTTGTTGCTTGTCTGTTGCCATCACTAGAGGTTGTTGAGGAGGAACGTCAGATCACGTGGTCCAGTTGTTGCTTGTCTGTTGCCATCACTAGAGTTTGTTGAGGAGAAACGTCAGATCACGTGGTCCAGTTGTTGCTTGTCTGTTGCCATCACTAGAGGTTGTTGAGGAGGAACGTCAGATCACGTGGTCCAGTTGTTGCTTGTCTGTTGCCATCACTAGAGGTTGTTGAGGA
Source organism: Brachyptera risi (assembly GCA_964007535.1). Lineage (NCBI taxonomy): Eukaryota > Metazoa > Arthropoda > Insecta > Plecoptera > Taeniopterygidae > Brachyptera > Brachyptera risi. The sequence goes on from OZ023332.1 coordinate 1,017,425, forward strand.
GGAACGTCAGATCACGTGGTCCAGTTGTTGCTTGTCTGTTGCCATCACTAGAGGTTGTTGAGGAGGAACGTCAGATCACGTGGTCCAGTTGTTGCTTGTCTGTTGCCATCACTAGAGGTTGTTGAGGAGAAACGTCAGATCACGTGGTCCAGTTGTTGCTTGTCTGTTGCCATCACTAGAGGTTGTTGAGGAGGAACGTCAGATCACGTGGTCCAGTTGTTGCTTGTCTGTTGCTATCACTAGAGTTTGTTGAGGAGGAACGTCAGATCACGTGGTCCAGTTGTTGCTTGTCTGTTGCCATCACTAGAGGTTGTTGAGGAGAAACGTCAGATCACGTGGTCCAGTTGTTGCTTGTCTGTTGCCATCACTAGAGGTTGTTGAGGAGGAACGTCAGATCACGTGGTCCAGTTGTTGCTTGTCTGTTGCCATCACTAGAGTTAGATGAGGAGAAACGTCAGATCACGTGGTCCAGTTGTTGCTTGTCTGTTGCCATCACTAGAGGTTGTTGAGGAGAAACGTCAGATCACGTGGTCCAGTTGTTGCTTGTCTGTTGCCATCACTAGAGTTTGTTGAGGAGGAACGTCAGATCACGTGGTCCAGTTGTTGCTTGTCTGTTGCCATCACTAGAGGTTGTTGAGGAGGAACGTCAGATCACGTGGTCCAGTTGTTGCTTGTCTGTTGCCATCACTAGAGTTTGTTGAGGAGAAACGTCAGATCACGTGGTCCAGTTGTTGCTTGTCTGTTGCCATCACTAGAGGTTGTTGAGGAGGAACGTCAGATCACGTGGTCCAGTTGTTGCTTGTCTGTTGCCATCACTAGAGTTAGATGAGGAGAAACGTCAGATCACGTGGTCCAGTTGTTGCTTGTCTGTTGCCATCACTAGAGTTAGATGAGGAGAAACGTCAGATCACGTGGTCCAGTTGTTGCTTGTCTGTTGCCATCACTAGAGTTAGATGAGGAGGAACGTCAGATCACGTGGTCCAGTTGTTGCTTGTCTGTTGCCATCACTAGAGGTTGTTGAGGAGGAACGTCAGATCACGTGATGAGTAACAACGCATGGATATGGCTCAAGCAATCGATATGAGAACAAACAAATTATTGTAACCGAAATGACGAATATCAGTACCAAATACAAGAACTAAAAACAAAGAAGGAAGAAAAAAGACAAATTCAAGAATGAAGATCAAAATGATGAGATCCCAATGATAAGATCCCAATGATAAGATCCCAATGAGAAGATCCCAATGATAAGATCCCAATGATAAGATTCCAATGATAAGATTCCATTGATAAGATTCCAATGATAAGATTCCATTGATAAGATTCGAATGATGAGATTCCAATCATAAGATCCCAATGATAAGATTCCAATGATAAGATTCCATTGATAAGATTCGAATGATGAGATTCCAATGATAAGACCCCAATGATAAGATCCCAATGATGAGATCCCAAATGATAAGATCCCAATGATAAGATCCCAATGATAAGATCCCAATGATAAGATCCCAATGATGAGATCCCAATGATGAGATCCCAATGATAAGATCCCAATGATAAGATCCCAATGATAAGATCCCAATGATAAGATCCCAATGATAAGATCCCAATGATGAGATCCCAATGATGAGATCCCAATGATAAGATCCCATTGATGAGATCCCAATGATGAGATCTCAATGATAAGATCCCAATGATGAGATCCCAATGATAAGATCCCAATGATGAGATCCCAATGATAAGATCCCAATGATAAGATCCCAATGATAAGATCCCAATGATAAGATCCCAATGATAAGATCCCAATGATGAGATCCCAATGATAAGATCTCAATGATAAGATCCCAATGATGAGATCCCAATGATAAGATCCCAATGATAAGATCCCAATGATAAGATCCCAATGATAAGATCCCAATGATGAGATCCCAATGATAAGATCCCAATGATAAGATCCCAGTGTGGATGTGCCTATTGTTACGAGTATTGGAATAAGAGCCTAATACAATTCATTGTGCGTCTGTGCTCAGGTATTATTACCCCAATATCTGTTGTATGATGAATCAGTGATCTCATTCCAATCATTCTC
>OZ023332.1:1024513-1042013 GCA_964007535.1 Brachyptera risi
CGTGATGCGGTTACACGGCTGGGATTTGTCTGTGATCTGAATGACAGTATTAGTTTGAAGTGTAACCGTTTGGCCGGCGTGTGGATCCATCACGCTATCAGCGCACTGGAACCTGCAATCAGCTGCGGTCAGTAACAGCCAACTGACTGGCGTGATGCGGTTACACGGCTGGGATTTGTGTGTGATCTGAATGACAGTATTAGTTTGAAGTGTAACCGTTTGGCCGGCGTGTGGATCCATCACGCTATCAGCGCACTGGAACCTGCAATCAGCTGCGGTCAGTAGCAGCCAAGTGACTGGCGTGATGCGGTTACACGGCTGGGATTTGTGTGTGATCTGAATGACACTATTAGTTTGAAGTGTAACAGTTTGGCCGGCGTGTGGATCCATCACGCTATCAGCGCACTGGAACCTGCAATCAGCTGCGGTCAGTAACAGCCAACTGACTGGCGTGATGCAGTTACACGGCTGGGATTTGTGTGTGATCTGAATGACACTATTAGTTTGAAGTGTAACAGTTTGGCCGGCGTGTAGATCTATCACGCTATCAGCGCACTGGAACCTGCAATCAGCTGCGGTCAGTAACAGCCAACTGACTGGCGTGATGCGGTTACACGGCTGGGATTTGTGTGTGATCTGAATGACAGTATTAGTTTGAAGTGTAACCGTTTGGCCGGCGTGTGGATCCATCACGCTATCAGCGCACTGGAACCTGCAATCAGCTGCGGTCAGTAACAGCCAACTGACTGGCGTGATGCGGTTACACGGCTGGGATTTGTGTGTGATCTGAATGACACTATTAGTTTGAAGTGTAACCGTTTGGCCGGCGTGTAGATCCATCACGCTATCAGCGCACTGGAACCTGCAATCAGCTGCGGTCAGTAACAGCCAACTGACTGGCGTGATGCGGTTACACGGCTGGGATTTGTGTGTGATCTGAATGACACTATTAGTTTGAAGTGTAACAGTTTGGCCGGCGTGTGGATCCATCACGCTATCAGCGCACTGGAACCTGCAATCAGCTGCGGTCAGTAACAGCCAACTGACTGGCGTGATGCAGTTACACGGCTGGGATTTGTGTGTGATCTGAATGACACTATTAGTTTGAAGTGTAACAGTTTGGCCGGCGTGTAGATCTATCACGCTATAAGCGCACTGGAACCTGCAATCAGCTGCGGTCAGTAACAGCCAAGTGACTGGCGTGATGCGGTTACACGGCTGGGATTTGTGTGTGATCTGAATGACACTATTAGTTTGAAGTGTAACAGTTTGGCCGGCGTGTGGATCCATCACGCTATCAGCGCACTGGAACCTGCAATCAGCTGCGGTCAGTAACAGCCAACTGACTGGCGTGATGCGGTTACACGGCTGGGATTTGTGTGTGATCTGAATGACAGTATTAGTTTGAAGTGTAACCGTTTGGCCGGCGTGTGGATCCATCACGCTATCAGCGCAATGGAACCTGCAATCAGCTGCGGTCAGTAACAGCCAACTGACTGGCGTTATGCGGATACACGGCTGGGATTTGTGTGTGATCTGAATGACACTATTAGTTTGAAGTGTAACCGTTTGGCCGGCGTGTGGATCCATCACGCTATCAGCGCACTGGAACATGCAATCAGCTGCGATCAGTAGCAGCCAACTGACTGGCGTGATGCGGTTACACGGCTGGGATTTGTGTGTGATCTGAATGACACTATTAGTTTGAAATGTAACCGTTTGGCCGGCGTGTGGATCTATCACGCTATCAGCGCACTGGAACCTGCAATCAGCTGCGGTCAGTAACAGCCAACTGACTGGCGTGATGCGGTTACACGGCTGGGATTTGTGTGTGATCTGAATGACACTATTAGTTTGAAGTGTAACCGTTTGACCGGCGTGTGGATCTATCACGCTATCAGCGCACTGGAACCTGCAATCAGCTGCGGTCAGTAACAGCCAACTGACTGGCGTGATGCGGTTACACGGCTGGGATTTGTGTGTGATCTGAATGACACTATTAGTTTGAAGTGTAACAGTTTGGCCGGCGTGTGGATCTATCACGCTATCAGCGCACTGGAACCTGCAATCAGCTGCGGTCAGTAACAGCCAACTGACTGGCGTGATGCGGTTACACGGCTGGGATTTGTGTGTGATCTGAATGACACTATTAGTTTGAAGTGTAACAGTTTGGCCGGCGTGTGGATCTATCACGCTATCAGCGCACTGGAACCTGCAATCAGCTGCGGTCAGTAACAGCCAACTGACTGGCGTGATGCGGTTACACGGCTGGGATTTGTGTGTGATCTGAATGACACTATTAGTTTGAAGTGTAACAGTTTGGCCGGCGTGTAGATCTATCACGCTATCAGCGCACTGGAACCTGCAATCAGCTGCGGTCAGTAGCAGCCAAGTGACTGGCGTGATGCGGTTACACGGCTGGGATTTGTGTGTGATCTGAATGACACTATTAGTTTGAAGTGTAACAGTTTGGCCGGCGTGTAGATCTATCACGCTATCAGCGCAATGGAACCTGCAATCAGCTGCGGTCAGTAGCAGCCAACTGACTGGCGTGATGCGGTTACACGGCTGGGATTTGTGTGTGATCTGAATGACACTATTAGTTTGAAGTGTAACAGTTTGGCCGGCGTGTGGATCTATCACGCTATCAGCGCACTGGAACCTGCAATCAGCTGCGGTCAGTAACAGCCAAGTGACTGGCGTGATGCGGTTACACGGCTGGGATTTGTGTGTGATCTGAATGACACTATTAGTTCGAAGTGTAACAGTTTGGCCGGCGTGTAGATCTATCACGCTATTAGCGCACTGGAACCTGCAATCAGCTGCGGTCAGTAGCAGCCAAGTGACTGGCGTGATGCGGTTACACGGCTGGGATTTGTGTGTGATCTGAATGACACTATTAGTTTGAAGTGTAACAGTTTGGCCAGCGTGTAGATCTATCACGCTATCAGCGCACTGGAACCTGCAATCAGCTGCGGTCAGTAACAGCCAACTGACTGGCGTGATGCGGTTACACGGCTGGGATTTGTGTGTGATCTGAATGACACCATTAGTTTGAAGTGTAACAGTTTGGCCGGCGTGTAAATCTATCACGCTATCAGCGCACTGGAACCTGCAATCAGCTGCGGTCAGTAACAGCCAACTGACTGGCGTGATGCGGTTACACGGCTGGGATTTGTGTGTGATCTGAATGACACTATTAGTTTGAAGTGTAACAGTTTGGCCGGTGTATGGATCGATCACGCTATTAGCGCAATGGAACCTGCAATCAGCTGCGGTCAGTAGCAGCCAAGTGACTGGCGTGATGCGGTTACACGGCTGGGATTTGTGTGTGATCTGAATGACACTATTAGTTTGAAGTGTTACCGTTTGGCCGGCGTGTGGATCTATCACGCTATTAGCGCACTGGAACCTGCAATCAGCTGCGGTCAGTAACAGCCAACTGACTGGCGTGATGCGGTTACACGGCTGGGATTTGTGTGTGATCTGAATGACACTATTAGTTTGAAGTGTAACCGTTTGGCCGGCGTGTGGATCTATCACGCTATTAGCGCAATGGAACCTGCAATCAGCTGCGGTCAGTAACAGCCAACTGACTGGCGTGATGCGGTTACACGGCTGGGATTTGTGTGTGATCTGAATGACAGTATCAGTTTGAAGTGTAACCGTTTGGCCGGCGTGTAGATCCATCACGCTATCAGCGCAATGGAACCTGCAATCAGCTGCGGTCAGTAACAGCCAACTGACTGGCGTGATGCGGTTACACGGCTGGGATTTGTGTGTTATCTGAATGACACTATTAGTTTGAAGTGTAACCGTTTGGCCGGCGTGTGGATCCATCACGCTATCAGCGCAATGGAACCTGCAATCAGCTGCGGTCAGTAACAGCCAACTGACTGGCGTGATGCGGTTACACGGCTGGGAATTGTGTGTTATCTGAATGACACTATTAGTTTGAAGTGTAACCGTTTGGCCGGCGTGTGGATCCATCACGCTATCAGCGCACTGGAACCTGCAATCAGCTGCGATCAGTAGCAGCCAACTGACTGGCGTGATGCGGGTACACGGCTGGGATTTGTGTGTGATCTAAATGACACTATTAGTTTGAAGTGTAACCGTTTGGCTGGCGTGTGGATCTATCACGCTATCAGCGCACTGGAACCTGCAATCAGCTGCGGTCAGTAACAGCCAACTGACTGGCGTGATGCGGTTACACGGCTGGGATTTGTGTGTGATCTGAATGACACCATTAGTTTGAAGTGTAACAGTTTGGCCGGCGTGTAGATCTATCACGCTATCAGCGCACTGGAACCTGCAATCAGCTGCGGTCAGTAACAGCCAACTGACTGGCGTGATGCGGTTACACGGCTGGGATTTGTGTGTGATCTGAATGACACTATTAGTTCGAAGTGTAACAGTTTGGCCGGCGTGTAGATCTATCACGCTATCAGCGCAATGGAACCTGCAATCAGCTGCGGTCAGTAGCAGCCAACTGACTGGCGCGATGCGGTTACACGGCTGGGATTTGTGTGTGATCTGAATGACACTATTAGTTTGAAGTGTAACAGTTTGGCCGGCGTGTGGATCTATCACGCTATCAGCACACTGGAACCTGCAATCAGCTGCAGTCAGTAACAGCCAAGTGACTGGCGTGATGCGGTTACACGGCTGGGATTTGTGTGTGATCTGAATGACACTATTAGTTTGAAGTGTAACAGTTTGGCCGGCGTGTAGATCTATCACGCTATCAGCGCACTGGAACCTGCAATCAGCTGCGGTCAGTAGCAGCCAAGTGACTGGCGTGATGCGGTTACACGGCTGGGATTTGTGTGTGATCTGAATGACACTATTAGTTTGAAGTGTAACAGTTTGGCCGGCGTGTTGATTTATCACGCTATCAGCGCACTGGAACCTGCAATCAGCTGCGGTCAGTAACAGCCAAGTGACTGGCGTGATGCGGTTACACGGATGGGATTTGTGTGTGATCTGAATGACACTATTAGTTTGAAGTGTAACCGTTTGGCCGGCGTGTGGATCTATCACGCTATCAGCGCACTGGAACCTGCAATCAGCTGCGGTCTGTAACAGCCAACTGACTGGCGTGATGCGGTTACACGGCTGGGATTTGTGTGTGATCTAAACTACACTATCAGTTTGAAGTGTAACCGTTTGGCCGGCGTGTAGATCTATCACGCTATCAGCGCACTGGAACCTGCAATCAGCTGCGGTCAGTAACAGCCAACTGACTGGCGTGATGCGGTCACACGGCTGGGATTTGTGTGTGATCTGAATGCCACTATTAGTTTGAAGTGTAACAGTTTGGCCGGCGTGTGGATCCATCACGCTATCAGCGCACTGGAACCTGCAATCAGCTGCGGTCAGTAACAGCCAAGTGACTGGCGTGATGCGGTTACACGGCTGGGATTTGTGTGTGATCTGAATGACACTATTAGTTTGAAGTGTAACCGTTTGGCCGGCGTGTGGATCCATCACGCTATCAGCGCACTGGAACCTGCAATCAGCTGCGGTCAGTAGCAGCCAAGTGACTGGCGTGATGCGGTTACACGGCTGGGATTTGTGTGTGATCTGAATGCCACTATTAGTTTGAAGTGTAACAGTTTGGCCGGCGTGTGGATCCATCACGCTATCAGCGCAATGGAACCTGCAATCAGCTGCGGTCAGTAGCAGCCAAGTGACTGGCGTGATGCGGTTACACGGCTGGGATTTGTGTGTGATCTGAATGACACTATTAGTTTGAAGTGTAACCGTTTGGCCGGCGTGTGGATCAATCACGCTATCAGCGCACTGGAACCTGCAATCAGCTGCGGTCAGTAACAGCCAACTGACTGGCGTGATGCGGTTACACGGCTGGGATTTGTGTGTGATCCGAATGACACTATTAGTTTGAAGTGTAACCGTTTGGCCGGCGTGTAGATCTATCACGCTATCAGCGCACTGGAACCTGCAATCAGCTGCGGTCAGTAGCAGCCAACTGACTGGCGTGATGCGGTTACACGGCTGGGATTTGTGTGTGATCTGAATGACAGTATTAGTTTGAAGTGTAACCGTTTGGCCGGCGTGTGGATCTATCACGCTATTAGCGCACTGGAACCTGCAATCAGCTGCGGTCAGTAACAGCCAACTGACTGGCGTGATGCGGTTACACGGCTGGGATTTGTGTGTGATCTGAATGACACTATTAGTTTGAAGTGTAACAGTTTGGCCGGCGTATGGATCTATCACGCTATTAGCGCAATGGAACCTGCAATCAGCTGCGGTCAGTAGCAGCCAAGTGACTGGCGTGATGCGGTTACACGGCTGGGATTTGTGTGTGATCTGAATGACACTATTAGTTTGAAGTGTAACAGTTTGGCCGGCGTGTGGATCTATCACGCTATTAGCGCACTGGAACCTGCAATCAGCTGCGGTCAGTAACAGCCAACTGACTGGCGTGATGCGGTTACACGGCTGGGATTTGTGTGTGATCTGAATGACACTATTAGTTTGAAGTGTAACCGTTTGGCCGGCGTGTGGATCTATCACGCTATCAGCGCACTGGAACCTGCAATCAGCTGCGGTCAGTAACCGCCAAGTGACTGGCGTGATGCGGTTACACGGCTGGGATTTGTGTGTGATCTGAATGACACTATTAGTTTGAAGTGTAACCGTTTGGCCGGCGTGTGGATCCATCACGCTATCAGCGCACTGGAACCTGCAATCAGCTGCGGTCAGTAACAGCCAACTGACTGGCGTGATGCAGTTACACGGCTGGGATTTGTGTGTGATCTGAATGACACTATTAGTTTGAAGTGTAACAGTTTGGCCGGCGTGTGGATCCATCACGCTATCAGCGCACTGGAACCTGCAATCAGCTGCGGTCAGTAACAGCCAACTGACTGGCGTGATGCAGTTACACGGCTGGGATTTGTGTGTGATCTGAATGACACTATTAGTTTGAAGTGTAACAGTTTGGCCGGCGTGTGGATCCATCACGCTATCAGCGCACTGGAACCTGCAATCAGCTGCGGTCAGTAACAGCCAAGTGACTGGCGTGATGCGGTTACACGGCTGGGATTTGTGTGTGATCTGAATGACACTATTAGTTTGAAGTGTAACAGTTTGGCCGGCGTGTGGATCCATCACGCTATCAGCGCACTGGAACCTGCAATCAGCTGCGGTCAGTAACAGCCAACTGACTGGCGTGATGCAGTTACACGGCTGGGATTTGTGTGTGATCTGAATGACACTATTAGTTTGAAGTGTAACAGTTTGGCCGGCGTGTGGATCCATCACGCTATCAGCGCACTGGAACCTGCAATCAGCTGCGGTCAGTAACAGCCAACTGACTGGCGTGATGCGGTTACACGGCTGGGATTTGTGTGTGATCTGAATGACACTATTAGTTTGAAGTGTAACCGTTTGGCCGGCGTGTGGATCCATCACGCTATCAGCGCACTGGAACCTGCAATCAGCTGCGGTCAGTAACAGCCAACTGACTGGCGTGATGCGGTTACACGGCTGGGATTTGTGTGTGATCTGAATGACACTATTAGTTTGAAGTGTAACAGTTTGGCCGGCGTGTGGATCCATCACGCTATCAGCGCACTGGAACCTGCAATCAGCTGCGGTCAGTAACAGCCAAGTGACTGGCGTGATGCGGTTACACGGCTGGGATTTGTGTGTGATCTGAATGACAGTATTAGTTTGAAGTGTAACAGTTTGGCCGGCGTGTGGATCCATCACGCTATCAGCGCACTGGAACCTGCAATCAGCTGCGGTCAGTAACAGCCAACTGACTGGCGTGATGCAGTTACACGGCTGGGATTTGTGTGTGATCTGAATGACACTATTAGTTTGAAGTGTAACAGTTTGGCCGGCGTGTAGATCTATCACGCTATCAGCGCACTGGAACCTGCAATCAGCTGCGGTCAGTAACAGCCAACTGACTGGCGTGATGCGGTTACACGGCTGGGATTTGTGTGTGATCTGAATGACAGTATTAGTTTGAAGTGTAACCGTTTGGCCGGCGTGTGGATCTATCACGCTATTAGCGCACTGGAACCTGCAATCAGCTGCGGTCAGTAACAGCCAACTGACTGGCGTGATGCGGTTACACGGCTGGGATTTGTGTGTGATCTGAATGACACTATTAGTTTGAAGTGTAACAGTTTGGCCGGCGTATGGATCTATCACGCTATTAGCGCAATGGAACCTGCAATCAGCTGCGGTCAGTAGCAGCCAAGTGACTGGCGTGATGCGGTTACACGGCTGGGATTTGTGTGTGATCTGAATGACACTATTAGTTTGAAGTGTAACAGTTTGGCCGGCGTGTGGATCTATCACGCTATTAGCGCACTGGAACCTGCAATCAGCTGCGGTCAGTAACAGCCAACTGACTGGCGTGATGCGGTTACACGGCTGGGATTTGTGTGTGATCTGAATGACACTATTAGTTTGAAGTGTAACCGTTTGGCCGGCGTGTGGATCTATCACGCTATCAGCGCACTGGAACCTGCAATCAGCTGCGGTCAGTAACCGCCAAGTGACTGGCGTGATGCGGTTACACGGCTGGGATTTGTGTGTGATCTGAATGACACTATTAGTTTGAAGTGTAACCGTTTGGCCGGCGTGTGGATCCATCACGCTATCAGCGCACTGGAACCTGCAATCAGCTGCGGTCAGTAACAGCCAACTGACTGGCGTGATGCAGTTACACGGCTGGGATTTGTGTGTGATCTGAATGACACTATTAGTTTGAAGTGTAACAGTTTGGCCGGCGTGTGGATCCATCACGCTATCAGCGCACTGGAACCTGCAATCAGCTGCGGTCAGTAACAGCCAACTGACTGGCGTGATGCAGTTACACGGCTGGGATTTGTGTGTGATCTGAATGACACTATTAGTTTGAAGTGTAACAGTTTGGCCGGCGTGTGGATCCATCACGCTATCAGCGCACTGGAACCTGCAATCAGCTGCGGTCAGTAACAGCCAAGTGACTGGCGTGATGCGGTTACACGGCTGGGATTTGTGTGTGATCTGAATGACACTATTAGTTTGAAGTGTAACAGTTTGGCCGGCGTGTGGATCCATCACGCTATCAGCGCACTGGAACCTGCAATCAGCTGCGGTCAGTAACAGCCAACTGACTGGCGTGATGCAGTTACACGGCTGGGATTTGTGTGTGATCTGAATGACACTATTAGTTTGAAGTGTAACAGTTTGGCCGGCGTGTGGATCCATCACGCTATCAGCGCACTGGAACCTGCAATCAGCTGCGGTCAGTAACAGCCAACTGACTGGCGTGATGCGGTTACACGGCTGGGATTTGTGTGTGATCTGAATGACACTATTAGTTTGAAGTGTAACCGTTTGGCCGGCGTGTGGATCCATCACGCTATCAGCGCACTGGAACCTGCAATCAGCTGCGGTCAGTAACAGCCAACTGACTGGCGTGATGCGGTTACACGGCTGGGATTTGTGTGTGATCTGAATGACACTATTAGTTTGAAGTGTAACCGTTTGGCCGGCGTGTGGATCCATCACGCTTTCAGCGCACTGGAACCTGCAATCAGCTGCGGTCAGTAACAGCCAAGTGACTGGCGTGATGCGGTTACACGGCTGGGATTTGTGTGTGATCTGAATGACACTATTAGTTTGAAGTGTAACAGTTTGGCCGGCGTGTAGATCTATCACGCTATCAGCGCACTGGAACCTGCAATCAGCTGCGGTCAGTAACAGCCAAGTGACTGGCGTGATGCGGTTACACGGCTGGGATTTGTGTGTGATCTGAATGACAGTATTAGTTTGAAGTGTAACCGTTTGGCCGGCGTGTGGATCCATCACGCTATCAGCGCACTGGAACCTGCAATCAGCTGCGGTCAGTAACAGCCAAGTGACTGGCGTGATGCGGTTACACGGCTGGGATTTGTGTGTGATCTGAATGACACTATTAGTTTGAAGTGTAACCGTTTGGCCGGCGTGTGGATCCATCACGCTATCAGCGCACTGGAACCTGCAATCAGCTGCGGTCAGTAACAGCCAAGTGACTGGCGTGATGCGGTTACACGGCTGGGATTTGTGTGTGATCTGAATGACACTATTAGTTTGAAGTGTAACAGTTTGGCCGGCGTGTAGATCTATCACGCTATCAGCGCACTGGAACCTGCAATCAGCTGCGGTCAGTAACAGCCAAGTGACTGGCGTGATGCGGTTACACGGCTGGGATTTGTGTGTGATCTGAATGACACTATTAGTTTGAAGTGTAACCGTTTGGCCGGCGTGTGGATCCATCACGCTATCAGCGCACTGGAACCTGCAATCAGCTGCGGTCAGTAACAGCCAAGTGACTGGCGTGATGCGGTTACACGGCTGGGATTTGTGTGTGATCTGAATGACACTATTAGTTTGAAGTGTAACAGTTTGGCCGGCGTGTGGATCCATCACGCTATCAGCGCACTGGAACCTGCAATCAGCTGCGGTCAGTAACAGCCAACTGACTGGCGTGATGCAGTTACACGGCTGGGATTTGTGTGTGATCTGAATGACACTATTAGTTTGAAGTGTAACAGTTTGGCCGGCGTGTAGATCTATCACGCTATCAGCGCACTGGAACCTGCAATCAGCTGCGGTCAGTAACAGCCAACTGACTGGCGTGATGCGGTTACACGGCTGGGATTTGTGTGTGATCTGAATGACACTATTAGTTTGAAGTGTAACCGTTTGGCCGGCGTGTGGATCTATCACGCTATCAGCGCACTGGAACCTGCAATCAGCTGCGGTCAGTAACAGCCAACTGACTGGCGTGATGCGGTTACACGGCTGGGCAAGACATACTAGGCTTCGTATCGTACGCGAGGAAAACACGACACTTCCGTTGTCGGGTGAGCGATGTAGGCCGGCATATCTATCCATAAGATGTGATGATAAGCTATTCATAATGTATATCGCTTATAATTCGTATTTATAATTTATTTAAGTGAGATCGCCCTTGTGGTGCCCCATCCAAACGATCATATCTTTCATACATCGTTTTAATTGGGGAACAATGAGTCTGTATCAAGTTTCGATGTTATTAAGGAATATATATACCGGCCCAGTAGCTGAGTGGTTGCTTCATGTGACTCAGGAGGTGAAGGGACATGTCGGACCCGGTTCGATCCCCGCCACCGTCCATCTTTACAGGGGTTTTTACTGGTTTCCCTCTGTGGTCCAGGTTAATGCCAGGATAGTTCCCACAATATAGGCCACGACCGCTTCCTTCCCACCATCCTTCTCAATACCCATAAAAACCTTCATCTCAGCATCCCATCATCTCATTAATCATTTATCCGACGCCAATAGATCTTAGTGATCATTGCAGTGCGTCGTTTAAACCCAATTTGAAAAAAAGGGATACATATATATATATATATATATATATATATATATATATATATATATATATATATATATATATATATATATATATATATATATATATATATATATATATATATATGTATATACACACCCTGCGAGTTTGAAACATTGAGTCACTGCACATCCACCTTTATCCTGTTCAAAACGGAACGACAATGAGAGAATTAGGAATTCTTGTTGAATTACAATTGTTGAAGGCAAGAAATACGTCTGGAAGATGATTAAACCCCCATGTGGGATGTTCTCGTGTTTATGCCATATAAGTTCAGTGATTAATCAATTTATTGATCGATTTTATTCCATCATTCACGTTCCATTATAAACTTATATATTCGATCAATGTTTCAATTTATAATAAAAGTTTTTTTTGTTCCGATGAATATTCTTTAATAATTGAATATTTGTGAACCACGCTGAGTTGTTAATTCCGAGCTGTCGCTAGGAGACGAGTGAGATGGATGAGATGCTGTGTCACGTGGTGACTCATGGCGGCTCGCGCATGCGCGCCACCCGGCAGATCTGGCGCCCGAATCACTGACAGCTGTTATCTGAGCGGGAAGTGAGGTGGTTATCAGTGCTCGAGGAAGCGGTGAAGATGTTCAAGTAGAAACAAGGTGAATGAGTAATAGAGTAACAGAGTTTATATTGTTATTTCAGCTTTCAGAGGTTCAATAAATATTCTAGAAAGTCGTATGTGATTTTTTTTGGGGGGATATTCGATTTTCTTCTTTAGTTTTCTTATTTTCAGGAAAACACTGGATATTTCATCGTCCATCAATTTTCCTCAGTTATATTCTCAATTTCTATAATTGGTATCATTTTCCAAGCATAAAGCCTAATTGTTATTATTTGTCTCAATTTTCGAATTTTTCCTCAGCTTTTCGATTAATCAACCATATATTCCATTCACATTCGGAAATACTCATATAATATATACATATATATATATATATATATATATATATATATATATATATATATATATATATATATATATATATATATATATGTATGGATGATAACAACGATTATATCAAATATCGATTATTGACCTAAAAACATGTTTGATAAGCCAGAGACTAATATAGGTGATCAATATATGAAGTGACCATGCATCCCTCATATGAGAGTCCATGAGAGATGATTCATCGTAGGGCCCGACATCAGGTTCCCGATCCCGATGCGACAGAAACACCGACGTCACGACGTAACGACGTAACGACGTCTTTGACGTCACGACGTATCGGACGTCTCAATCCCGGAACCAACTGACGATATCCATTCCCTCAAATTCCAGATCAAACTGAAGAAATCATCTTGACATCACCACAATACAATTAACTCCATTGTTTCCTCAAGAATAGTTATCTACTCAATGTCTCTATTCATGCAAGACTCTATTGAAGGCAGATCCACGACTACTGCTATAGCTAGTCTGGTAAATAATGCGCCGGTCGTACTTGATAATAGAGAAGAAGCAGTCAGTGTTTTTCATGACCTCAACAAGGCTTCCAATTCTGTGAACCATCAACTATTATTAGATGAACTAAAAATGTTTGGCATCAAAAGTGTAGCGAACGACTCGATCCGATCATTTTCACTGAAAAGTAGGCAGAGAGTTGAAATCAATAATGCAGGATTGAACTACTTATCTTGAGAAGGAATAATTCATTCGGGGGTTCCCCAGGGTTCAACCATTCCTCCATATTTATTCATCTTATATTCTGACGACTTGCCAGCTAATGTTGATAAGGGCCTACTCACTTTTCATACTCATGATACCACTCAAGTTTTGTCCAATGGAGATTCTTCAATAAGTCAGTCGGATAAGTCAGCTGGTAATCAAGTTCTTGCTTGGTGTGATAATAATAATTTATTCCTAAATAGTAAGAAAACTTCGGTGATGCAATTCGTTTCTAGTCGAAAACAGGCTGACTATAGCCCTTTAATCCACCTTGAAGGAAGAAGTTGATTAACCTGCAATGAAACGAGGTTTTCAGGAGTGATCATTGATATTGATGTGAACTGGTCAAGCCATATAAATGACTGTAGATGAAATATTGCGTCTGGCTGTTTCTTGATCAACAGATTGATGCAATCGAGTGGTTTTGGAACAGCCAATGTGGTATATTCGGGTTATGTTCAGTCTGGATTGCGATATGGAATCATTCTTTGGGGCCAGTCTCATCACAGTAACATTTCGTTCACTCTACAGAAGAAAAAGCGTTGAGATACGTGGCCAATGCTAGTTTTGACCCCACATCTGACATATTCCATGAAGATTCTTGTAAGCCTCTTCTCAAGAAATTCAATATTTTGACTCTTCCATGTTTGTATATTTCAAATGTGATCATGTATGTGGTGGAAAATAATTATTATTCAAACGACATCTATGAATTATAATATGATCACCCACACGAAACTGAAAATAGAAATTTGTTCAGAAATAGAACACTTAGACTTGGAATGTATTAAAAGGGTTCCATCTTTGCGGGCATACAGATGTTCGATCACCTTCCTGCTTCCATGTATGAGGCTGCCAACGGTGACATCAAATTTCTCAAGCACGCTTTTGAGTCTTATTTATCTGACTAATGTTTCCATGCAATTATAAATATTTAATGGAAGGAACAATTGGTTGATGTGTGACTCTTTCTTTAACATTCGTCTCTTGTATTCGACGTATTTCATATTGTGTGTACATGTTTTCAGTATTCCTTGCATTTTTCAGTAGTCTCCACAGCGATTTTTCATGTTCTCCACAATAATACTTGTTCTTGTTCTCTTTCATGACGATAGCAATATCATGTATGTGACCAATCTGCATGAATGAACTCTATTACTAGTCAAACGCGAAATATGCGTTGTAAGACGAGCGAGATATCTGAATAAGGTATAAAAGTCCTTGAAGTAGTTCTACCCTTGCTACTTTATCGACTCTGATATTCTACACACCTTGATATCTGAATAAGCTATAAAAGTCGTTCAAGTAGTTGTACTCTTGCCACTTCATTGCTCTGGTGTTCTACACACCTTGACGCATATAAAAAATACTTCATTGTTGGTCAACTCTTGAATCTAGAAAGCAGTGAATCTCAACAACCTAATTCTGTCACAATTTGTATGATATATTTGATGAATATTATCAGTTAATTTTATTTTTTTCTTCAAAACTACGGATCAGAATTGCTTCCAAAATCGTAATAATGTGTAAAATCCATGTTTACACATTTAGAGAAAATTTCATCCCATTTGGAGAGATTTCATTTTTCAACATTTTCCGCCCAGCCAAATCTTATGAGGTTTTTAGAAACTTTGAGATGATGATTCTCAAAATCGGTCTGACCGATTAATCCCCAAAACTAAACAGTTCTAAGTTGGATGAGTTTGCATGTACAAAAAAGTTTCATGTTGATCAGTCAACCCTTGCGACCTGTGGAGTGCTTACAAAAAAAAAAAAAAAAAACACAGACAAAGCCCTATAAGAGTAGGATGGAGACTTCGCTACGCCAATCAATCATCATTTTTATTGAATCATTTCTCGGTTTCCCGGTGGAAGGTTCAGTGGAGCGGGTGCACATGCGTACCAAACTACCACTGAACTTGTATTCAATTACAATTATAGGTACAATAAATTACCTCAGTGGATATCTAAAAATGTCCTAACAATACGACAAGAGTTCAATATGACAGCTTTCTGCATTTCAATGAATGTTTTATCTCAAATATCGAGAGTTTTCAGGCTCTTACGGATTCCGGTTGGTATCACTCCAGTTGCCGAGATTAATATTGGCACTATGGTCCCTTTCTTCATTCCATACAGTTCTTCCAATTCTTGGGGATTATTATTATTATTGTTATTATTATTATCAGGCCTATTATTATTATTATTTCAAGATTTGAGAATAATCTATTTGGTCTCGAGGACCCCGCTTCATTCTGAGTCTTGACGTCGACATCAATCGATTCTGTTTCTATTCCTGTGCAGAACCGCTACGTCATGACGCATGGTCTCCGGAGGAGAACAACATATGATTCAAGGAATTGAGATTCCCAGTTCTGTCAGAAATTGAGTGATGAATAGTTATAATTCACTCTCAGGTTTGTGATCTTTCCGATATCTCCAAGATGGAAGATTTCAAACCGATGTCGCATAACTTTCATAAGTTTCACCTGAAATATACATTCTCAGGCAGTGGGCTTTACTTCACTGAGTATTCATGTATTATACATAACACGTAGGCCTGAAATACGAGTAAAACATCAGAGTGAAGGTGGCATGTTTTATTGCATGCATTCAACATTCAGGAATAGTTAATTATATCTCCTGAATGAGGGAACTCCAGCCTGATTGGATGAATGAATATGCATCCCGAGTCATGAATGATGAAGATGACAGTAGGCAATAGATTACTCTTGTAAGCCTCTCTCTTCCCATTATAACACAGTGTTTATAAAACAATTAACCGAGTACATCCACGGCATGTTTATCGATTCCCAACATCAATGAATGGCCAACTGATTATAAAAAGCTATAAGTGATTATTTATCTACCGGTTACCGGGAGGATAATTAACACCTTATTGGAGCGCGAACAGGGCTGCGGCCACCCCGCGGGCAGACGGGGCTGCCTCGACCGACCGACCGATGGAACTGGATTATAGATCGGATCAGAAGAACGGTGGCCAACGAAATGTACGCAACACATTTTATGCGCTGTCATCGGAATAAATGATACCCTTCCACGGACATCGACTACAAACTGGTTGAGATAATGAGTAATTAAATGAACGTTGATAATTAATCATCGATAAAAATGTATGAACTATATTAATTTCCATTTTTCATTTCGGAATGGAGATGTGTAGTTGCACATTCACAACAGGCAGATAGACGTCCTTACTATTCTCATGAACAAGATTTGAATATGTGTCCATGTATATGTGTGAATTTGTATAGGCCTATATATATATATATATATATATATATATATATATATATATATATATATATATATATATATATATATATATATATATATATATATATATATATATATATATATATATATATATATATATATATTTATATATATATATTTCCATGTTTTTTCATATATATATATATATATATATATATATATATATATATATATATATTTCCATGTTTTTTCATATATATATATATATATATATATATATATATATATATATATATATATATATATATATATATATATATATATATATATATATATTTCCATGTTTTTTCATATATATATATATATATATATATATATATATATATATATATATATATATATATATATATATATATGTTTTGTTGAAAGCTTTCACAACTCATTATGTAATTAATAATCAAATCTTTATGGATAATTGAAAGTCGCGTTGACGAATAATTATTCATTTAATTGCCCGACGTTTCGACTACAATATAGTGGTCATTTTCGAGGGCTAAAAATGAAAATATTATATAAATGATAAATAATAGGAACCAAAAAACAGATTCTTATGCAGAAAAACACATCTTCAATGGATGTCTTGAAAGGTGTAATTAAAATAACAATAAAAATAAAAATAAAGGTAAAAATAAGCTTGATGCACATCTATGAATCTAGATGACTATATCACAGTGTCCTGGATCACACATGCTGGGCTAGGTTATCAGATTGATCCTACTCCTCAAATAGTATGGTCCCCTTCCTTCATTCATGGTTCCATCTGCTTCAAGAACAATCCTGTCTGTTAGTCTGGGCTGATATCGCAATTCGCCAAGTGCAGTGGTCCAGCTAGGCGACAGGGTATATCCACAATCTTCGCCATTGAAATTATGTGGATGTTTTATAATTTCAATGGCTTCGCTTATCGCCCTCGGCCACCGCTTTTCTTGGCGATCCAATACTACAGATCCTTCGTATAGAATATTGTTTTTCTCTTCTATATGATGTTTAGCAATGGCAGACAATCTTGAATTCTTGGTCCGTTCATGGTATTTATGTTGTTTGAGTTTGAGTTGTTTGTTCCGATCGACTCAAACAACATAAATACCATGAACGGACCAA
>OZ023332.1:1044513-1059513 GCA_964007535.1 Brachyptera risi
AGAGTTTGAAGTTGATAGCTGTAGCCGTTTGACCTGTGGAGAACCGAAAAAAAACATAAAAAAACAAACAAACAAAAGAAAAAAAAAATATCGAAACGAACACCAATTTTTTTCAGTATGTCAAATCAAATCTTCGCTAAAGCTCGTCTGATCGCGCGTTCATCTCTCCAAGCTGTTTAAAGACGTCACACCAATGTACACTTCATTTCCTCTCTTCTCGCTCCGTCCAGCTGGAGCGTGTGATATGCCCCGTGTCTCTTGAGCCAAGTGTCTCAAGAGACACGGGGCATATCACACGCTCCGTCCAGCTGGAGCGTGTGATATGCCCCGTGTCTCTTGAGCCAAGCGTCTCAAGAGACACGGGGCATATCACACGCTCCGTCCAGCCGGAGCGTGTGATATGCCCCGTGTCTCTTGAGACGCTTGGCTCAAGAGACACGGGCAGTATCACATGCTCCAGCTGGACGGAGCGTGTGATATGCCCCGTGTCTCTTGAGCCAAGCGTCTCAAGAGACACGGGGCATATCACACGCTCCGTCCAGCCGGAGCGTGTGATATGCCCCGTGTCTCTTGAGCCAAGTGTCTCAAGAGACACGGGGCATATCACACGCTCCGTCCAGCTGGAGCGTGTGATATGCCCCGTGTCTCTTGAGCCAAGCGTCTCAAGAGACACGGGGCATATCACACGCTCCGTCCAGCCGGAGCGTGTGATATGCCCCGTGTCTCTTGAGCCAAGCGTCTCAAGATGAGGGATGTAATATGAGACAGATCGTCTCGAGGTGTCTCTACCTGTGTTGACGGGCTCCATTCCACAGCACGCCACACAAGTCACAGAGTCCAGCTGCTCCACATTTCAACCTCTCCCTTGCTCCGTATCGTTGCTATCTTCTCGGAGTAAATAATTCGAAATCATTTATGACTCATTTCCACAGAAACAATAAACAGAAACTGAGGTCAGTTGGCCCATTGTGGTCAAAACTCAAGTTTCTGACTTATCCAAATAGCATCTTGTCCAATTACCGATCTGCCGCTTGTTTTACAATCTCAGGTTTTATCTGCGGGGCTATCGTTTGATTGTGGTTCAACCTCTATAGTGACTTAATTATAAATAACCTGAGAAAGGGGCAATTTGTGGGTCATGCGTTGTAAAAGGCAGACGTATTTCCTAGCAGTAAACAATAAACTTGGGAGCGAGAACCCAATAAAGACCTCTTCTTTCACCATCGAGTGTAAATAATCGAGTAGACTCTACCGTTCTTCAATTTTATTATTAAATTCTTCCGATCATTTTTTATTCACTGATTCTGATCGATAGAGATAATAATCGAGTCTATGAACCTGAATGAATCATATTCATGAATTATATTCATATTGTTAAGATGATTCATAATCATTATTGTCGAATCTACATCCGTATATTTTCATTATTTTCTGTAATTATTCTTGTAACACTAACCCTTGTTGGATGATTTCCATGTGGGATCACCGCGGTCTTACTCATTGGGGTTCAATCTTTCCCTCCAGATTCATGTGTGGGAATATGTGTGGGATGATCTCCATGTGGGATCACCGCGGTCTTACTCATCAGGGTTCAATCTTCCCCTCCAGATTCATGTGTGGGAATATATGTGGGATGATAATTGACAGAAGTCCAAGAACTGAGAAGAGCAATATCGAGTAGGACATTCATGATAGTTAGATGAGCACAGCGAAGATTCCATCCTACTCTTATGGAACTTTGTCTGTGTTTTTTCTTTTTTTTTTGTTTGTTTGTAAGCACTGCACATGTCATATGGGTTAACTGATCAACATGAAACTTTTTTTGTACGGGCCAACTTTTACAACTTAGAACTTTATATTTTTTGGAACGAATCGGTTGGATAGATTTTGAGAAATATCATGTCAAAGTTTTTAAAAACCTCATAACATTAGGCTGGGTAAGAAAATTCGAAAAAATGAAACTTCTCCGAAAAGATTAATTTTTTTTTTTAGTGTTCAAACATGAATGAGACACATAATCATCATCTTTGTAAGCAATTCGAACCAGCCGTTTTGAAGAAAAAAATTCAAATAACTGTTTTCATTCATCAAATATATGGAAATGAGCCAAGATTCACTGCTTCCTGGATTCGATATTTGCCCAAGCATTAAATATACCTCATATTCGTCAAGGTGTGTAGAATACCAGAGTCGATTAAGTAGCGAATGTAGGACTGTTATTATATCTTATTCAGATAACTCGCTCATCCTACAACGCATATTTCGCGTTTGCCTAGTGATAACGATAATCAGTGGACGATCAATCGATCAAATATCAATCACTTTATATCCTCATTAATATTCTGTTTAGTCTCAATGAATATAGGCCTGCAAGATGTTGATATTTGATGATTTGAAACTATCGAATTATGCTAACAAATCATATCTTCACTTCATACCATCCACTCAGATGACATTCGACTTCGATCCCAGATGAGTGTTCGAATATCCGGATGTCCGCTTGTCAACGTCTTCTCGGCGTTTCTCGAAACATAATTCTCACCTATTATCACAATAGTCAGTTCTCCTTGAGAATGCACTCTTACTATACCATGTAGATTACCATCTGGACATTGTCTAGCATAGAATCTTCCTCATTCATTCCTGTAAAACCAACGCAGTCTTCGATCGCGTCTTCTTCCTAATCTCGATCCTCCAGCTCGCCTGCTTTGAGCGCCCCGCTAGTTAACAATGGCCAGCCAATCAGAGCTCGAGTGACGGACACGCGTGACTCCAGCCATTCAGACTAGCGTCACGGTGACTTGGCGAATACCTCGCATTCAATAACGATAACCAAATTGTATTGAATCTAGAAATCAGATAGCTATGAAATCAGATAATATTTTTGATGAGTTATCTGATTTGAAATAATTAAAAGTGTTGTGTGTCTGATGTCTCTACTCGATTCGCTTCGCCTCGTGGTTCGATAGGTCGAATTGCTTCGTGTCGAGGTTCGATAGCTCGATGTCGCTGGATGCTCGAGGTGTGAAGGATCTGAGATTCGACTGGCGTCTTCTCGATATCATGCGGATCTGTTTATTCCATGTCAGCTGCATTTAGACTTGACCACTCTACATGCAGTCATCTTCTTGATGAACCAACTGTCAATTGTTCTCAGACATTCGTCAACACTCTGAAACATTGGAGAACCACGTGACTCAAGTACCTTCTCTCCTATTCAGAACATAGATCAGATATATTGAATAACATATGGAATGGCGGAATATTATTTTTTGTATCAAATTTAATTCCAGGTATCCAGCTCTGGTATCAGGTCTGGTATCCAGGTCTGGTATCCAGGTCTGGTATATCTGTGTTTTCTGCCTTCAGACGTGAGTCTATAGCCTTCTGATGACTCATGAGTTCTTTCATCTTGACTTGGAAACAGAGATATTTGCATTTCCCCTCGCATGTATCCATATCCCCTCGCATGTATTCATATCCCCTCGCATGTATTCATATCCCCTCGCATGTATTCATATCCCCTCGCATGTATTCATATCCCCTCGCATGTATCCATATCCCCTCGCATGTATCCATATCCCCTCGCATGTATTCATATCCCCTCGCATGTATTCATATCCCCTCGCATGTATTCATATCACTCGCATGTATTCATATCCCCTCGCATGTATTCATATCCCCTCGCATGTATTCATATCACTCGCATGTATTCATATCCCCTCGCATGTATTCATATCACTCGCATGTATTCATATCCCCTCGCATGTATCCATATCCCCTCGCATGTATCCATATCCCCTCGCATGTATCCATATCCCCTCGCATTGTATTCATATCCCCTCGCATGTATTCATATCCCCTCGCATGTATTCATATCCACTCGCATGTATTCATATCACTTGCATGTATTCATATCCCCTCGCATGTATTCATATCCCCTCGCATGTATTCATATCCCCTCGCATGTATTCATATCCCCTCGCATGTATTCATATCCACTCGCATGTATTCATATCCACTCGCATGTATTCATATCCCCTCGCTTGTATTCATATCCAGTCGCATGTATTCATATCCAGTCGCATGTATTCATATCCAGTCGCTTGTATTCATATCCAGTCGCATGTATTCATATCCAGTCGCTTGTATTCATATCACTTGCATGTATTCATATCCCCTCGCATGTATTCATATCCCCTCGCATGTATTCATATCCACTCGCATGTATTCATATCCACTCGCATGTATTCATATCCCCTCGCATGTATTCATATCCACTCGCATGTATTCATATCCCCTCGCATGTATTCATATCCCCTCGCATGTATTCATATCCCCTCGCTTGTATTCATATACCCTCGCTTGTATTCATATCCCCTCGCTTGTATTCATATCCCCTCGCTTGTATTCATATCCCCTCGCATGTATTCATATCCCCTCGCTTGTATTCATATCCCCTCGCTTGTATTCATATCCACTCGCATGTATTCATATCCCCTCGCATATATTCATATCCCCTCGCTTGTATTCATATCCTCTCGCATGTATTCATATCCCCTCGCTTGTATTCATATCCCCTCGCATGTATTCATATCCACTCGCATGTATTCATATCCACTCGCATGTATTCATATCCCCTCGCATGTATTCATATCCCCTCGCATGTATTCATATCCCCTTGCTTGTATTCATATCACTCGCATGTATTCATATCCCCTCGCATGTATTCATATCCAGTCGCATGTATTCATATCCACTCGCATGTATTCATATCCCCTCGCATGTATTCATATCCCCTCGCATGTATTCATATCCACTCGCATGTATCCATATCCCCTCGCATGTATTCATATCCCCTCGCATGTATTCATATCACTCGCTTGTATTCATATCCCCTCGCATGTATTCATATCCAGTCGCATGCGTCAGTCTCCAGAGGACCCGGAGCAGCTGATTGCACGGAACGCTCGTCTCGCTATATTAGGCTTACAAGCCTCCACCAATGATCGAATGATTTGTGGAGAAGATTGAATTGGTTCCGAATTTCATTGAGGCTCGTCATTACTTGATTAGCAATCATGAGCATTGCTTCATCTTTGCAAATGATTAATCAATGTCTACGCTAGGCTCGCTATTCCCTCCTCACAGATCCAAAACAGTATAATAATTCGCAATACGTGCGAAATGAAATCACCATCCATATATTTGGCACTTGATTGTATTCCGGAGAAATAATTGAGAATATTATCATCATAAAGACTGTGAAGTGCAGAATGTATTAGGTGATCTATCATTGATTGTTCCATTTGATCACATCTCGTTCCTGAATTAAATCTCTGCCCCATGTAGTCCTAAGAGAGAGACAGCCGACTGTTGCTGTCTCTCTCTCTCAGCCCAGCCAAGACAACACTTCACTAATTCAAGACAACACTGTTTTCTACACGTGGGTGGCCATTACTTCATTCTAAGGTTGGTCCATTGCTGTTAAATTACTGATAATCATCAAAATCTCGTACGACTCTTTATGGCTTTCACTACTATATATATATATATATATATATATATATATATATATATATATATATATATATATATATATATATATATATATATATATATATATATACATATATATATATATATATATATATATATATATATATATATATATATATATATATATATATATATATATATATATATATATATATATATATATATATATATATATATATATATATATATATATATATATATATATATATATATATATATATATATATATATATATATATATATATATATATATATATATATATATATATATATATATATATATATATATATATATATATATATATATATATATATATATATATATATATATATATATATATATATATATATATATATATATATATATATATATATATATATATATATATATATATATATATATATATATATATATATATATATATATATATATATATATATATATATATATATATATATATATATATATATATATATATATACATCTATATATATATATATACATCTATATATATATATAGTAGAATCCACCGCAGAGCTTCCACCCTGCACCTGAATGCCGAGCTAACCTACTGATGTCAAGTGTCGATAAAGCAGGCCGGACATGTCGGATGGCAGGCGTCGCTTGTGGTCCGAGGTGTCGGCCTAATGACATCGCTAGACCTTGACTGACACGAGCCAGCCATTCATTGATTCACTTGTGAAGGTGTGAGAAAACGACCCGTTCCATGATTATTTGTGTATTCTGAATGATTAGAATTTATTGTTGTTCCATCCAAACTGTTTAGTTTTAGTGTATCAATTCTGCTTTACTAGGCAAACGCAACATATGCGTTGTGGGATGAGCGAGATGTCTGGTATATTGAGAGTCATTAAAGTAGTCCTTCCTTCGCCACTTTATTGACTCCGGTATTCTAAACACCTTGACGCATATACAAAATACTACATTGTTGGGCAAATATCGAATCTAGAAGGCAGTGAATCTCGGCCACCTAATTCTGTCATTATTTTTTCTTGTATGATATATTTGATGAATGAAACCAGTCAATTTAATTTTTTTCTTCGAAACGGCTGGTTCGAATTGCAAAGAAAATGATGATAGTATGTAAGATTCATGTATACACATTAAAAAAAAATCCATCTCATATGGACATACTGTATTTTTCAACATTTTCCGCCCAGCCAAATCTCATGAGGTTTTTAGAAACTTTGAGATGATATTCGTCAAAATCAGTTCAACCGATTCATTCCAGAAACTATACAGTTCTAATAAGTTATATGGAAATCTGGAATGAAAATTATTCTGTTAGCTCAATCCACATTTACGGACCTTGGATAACTTCAAACGTTTAAAAACCTTACCTGCAACTCATTGATATTAATAGTGTTGCAACCTGTCACATACACACTTTGCAAAACCAATTGATCCAAATATTCAATCAAATGTACACTTTCATTGCGTTTTCATTGTTAATTCTTATCCGATTGTTACAAAAATCTCTGAAAAGGTTTATGAGGCCGCAGGCGCTCTACACGGGCTCGTTGACACTTTAGCATGCATCGTGTGCTAGGCGCCACCCATAGACTAGCCTGCCGAACTCATATTCACGTAAACGCCGTTAATTCCCTCACTCACACTTCTGATATATTTCATATTCTATGTTTTTTTTTGGTATTAACAAATAAGTTATGTATCTAGGTTTTCGTAAATTAGAAATTTTTCCATTTTCCATTTCAAGAATTTGAAAAATCATAAATTTTTTGTTCAAAATTCTGTATTCATGGTAACCTTCGTTTTTCAATTACTAACAGAATGCAAAAACACTCTTATTGATATCATAAAAATTACGGCCGTGAGAGTTTGCGGCGTGAAATACGAGCGCCTGCGGCCTCTTATGATAGTATTTTTCATATTCAGTGAGAATTTCAGAGCTTATGAAAAATTCTTGTTCTTCAAGTATTATTCCTCCGGGTTATTCTTATGAGGATTTTTTAAACTTCCTGATTTTTTCCGGAAAAACCTTCCGACCAATTTGTATAGAAAAACAACCCCAGCCTTATAACAGAAATATGTGCAAAGTTTCAACTCGAACGGTATTTTTTCCTGACCTGTATGCCGCGCACAAAATTGAAAAAAAAAGAACGAAAAACAAGCCCATTTTTTCGGTATGTATAATGGAATCTTCGCTAAGCTCATCTGATCATACTATAGGCCTATAAACAAAAGATGACCAAAAAGCTGATATTTGTCTGAAACGAGTCCCCTGCACCTGACGGGTTAGCTTGGAACTATGATGTATTCTTGCCCATGTGGGTGATTGATCGGGCAGTTGCACGTCCATTAGCCACATTCGGCTGTTTCCGTGATCTGTCGTGATGAGGGATGTAATCACAGCGGACAAACATGGAGCATATACGGACAAATCCCACTGAGAAGAGTGATCGGGTGGCTAGCACGTTGAACCGTCATGAGAGAAGTTTCATGTAGTTACCCTCTGTATTTCAATTCGATACAATGGGATGTTGTTAAGAACACGTAACAACCGATTCCTTCCCACTGTCCATCCATACAAGTGACACCACGTATTGGAAACTACTTCTCGAATCTCCATCCCGGAGTATCATTCATCATTCATTCGACGCCAATAGATCTTATGGTCATCAATACAATGATCGTAGCGCAAATATGAATCAGCGAGGAACGACGAGTCTCTGATGTAACTTATCAATTGTCATCATTCACCGAGGCCATTGAATCCTATGTTGCCAGTACAGTCAACAGTCGAACAGTCAACAGTCAACAGTCAACAGTCAACAGTCAACAGTCAACAGTCAACAGTCAACAGTCAACAGTCAACAGTCAACAGTCAACAGTCAACAGTCGACAGTCAACAGTCAACAGTCAACAGTCAACAGTCAACAGTCGACAGTCAACAGTCGACAGTCAACAGTCAACAGTCAACAGTCAACAGACAACAGTCAACAGTCAACAGTCAACAGTCAACAGTCAACAGTCAACAGTCAACAGTCAACAGTCAACAGTCAACAGTCAACAGTCGACAGTCAACAGTCAACAGTCAACAGTCAACAGTCAACAGTCAACAGTCAACAGTCAACAGTCAACAGTCGACAGTCGACAGTCGAGAGTCGACAGTCGACAGTCAACAGTCAACAGTCAACAGTCAACAGTCAACAGTCAACAGTCAACAGTCAACAGTCAACAGTCAACAGTCAACAGTCAACAGTCAACAGTCAACAGTCAACAGTCAACAGTCAACAGTCGACAGTCAACAGTCAACAGTCGACAGTCAACAGTCAACAGTCAACAGTCAACAGTCAACAGTCAACAGTCAACAGTCGACAGTCAACAGTCAACAGTCGACAGTCAACAGTCAACAGTCGACAGTCAACAGTCAACAGTCAACAGTCGACAGTCAACAGTCAACAGTCAACAGTGATCGTGAACCCAATTATAGGAATCATCAGATAACAGAAAACGAAGGGTCTTTGTTGCTTCCATCCTCAAATATAAATGTATATATATATATATATATATATATATATATATATATACATATATATATATATATATATATATATATATATATATATATATATATATATATAGATATATATATATATATATATGAATATATATATATATATATATATATATATATATATATATATATATATATATATATATATATATATATATATAATATATATATAATATATATATATATATATATATATAATATATATATATATATATATATATATATATATATATATATATATATATATATATATATATATATATATATATATATATATATATATATATATATATATATATATATATATATATATATATAATATATATATATATAATATATATATATATATATATATATATATATATATATATATATGTATATATATATATATATATATATGTATATATATTAGAGAGCTTTCTCACTGATTGTCTGTCAGTAGTCACTATGCATGTTTGATAATCTCAGAAATTGTGTGGTCAAAACTCCTCTGGGGAGGATCTATGAAGAGCTCTGGGCTTCGTGGTAAATACACTTCACATCGTTCTGTAACGAATATGTTCAAAACAATTGTACAATTCAAAGTCAAAGTTGTTGGAGTTAAAGAATTACTGGCAGGTTAATGAAATTAATGGTCTTTAAGTTTTGCATGCGATATTGTGCAATATCTCACGAAGACAATGTCCAGTACAAGTCCCATGTCCACTTCACTTGGCGATAGAGAATGTAAAATACAGCCAAGGTTGGTCAGATTTAAATAGGTTCAGGTTTAATTCACAGTGCGTCTGTTGCGGCCGTGGCACGGAGGGGGGGGGGGGGGGGGGGGCAGTTGATGGATGGAACGACGGACCCGGAGTGAACGCTGTGTCGCGACTGCCAGTCTGAGCGAGGGTGTGACGCGAGTCTTGGGTGGCACCCTCTGCTCGGGGTCGACGCGGTCCTCTTTGACGACACTCCGGGGAGGAGAGATGTCAGCTCATACTGTGACAGGGAGGCGGGATAGAGAACCTGTGTATTATGGTTTTCTGACTATGTCAAGTGGCCGATCCAGCTTCATTCAAATGCATCCCATGAACAACATCTGCTGACATTAACTCACTGAAACTGGCAGAAAGAAATGCACACAATCCACCTCACGTCTACGGACGGTCGGTGCACAAGTTGACAGTTAAATTTGCTCACAGATTTTTCAAAATCGAAATCAAAATTTCGGAATGCACCAGTATATCTGATCGTTGTTGCCGACTTGCGCTCAGAATGTTATTTCTTCACAGAATATGGTCTTGAATTCAAATAAATCCACCCATATTTTGGTGCTAATATTTCACAGACTGTACATTATCATGCTCATTTCTTGTCTACTGGTTTCAGTGCGTTTATTGTCAGTCATTAGTTTTGTGGTGCATTTCAGAGTTTCATATATTGAGTTTTAACGACGCACTATACTGATGGCTACGATCTATTGGCGTCGGTGTATGATGAATGAGATATGATGGGATGGTGAGATGAGAGGTGATTTTATCAGGTGTTTTGGATAGTGGGAAGGAGTCGGTCGTGGCCTTTTGATGAAGAACCATCCCAGTATCAACCTGAACGACAGAGAGAAACTACGAAAAACCCCTGTTAGGATGGTCGACCATGGCGGGTATCGAACCCCGGTCTCCCGAATGACGGTTCAGTGTGTTACCACTCGGCCACGCGTCTCGGTCATTTTGGAGTTACGTACTGACACTGTCAGCTCAGTGGTAACGCACTCGCTCCATGTGACCGAGAGATGAGGGGAGTGGGCCTTGGTTCGATGCTTGCCATCCTCTATATCCTCACCGAGACTTTCTGTCGTTTCTGTCTGCAAAAACTTGTTGTCAGATGCTGAGGATTGCTATACAATACAGCGGGCCGTGACTATATACCTCCTTTCTCCCTGTTATTCCCACCACTGAGGAACCTTCACGTCATCATCCATCCGACGCCAATAAGTCCTGGTCAGCATAGCAGTGCCTCAATTGTTGATCTGGATATAGAATTTCAAAATTGAAATAGAAATTAATAACAATATTACAAATAAGCCGGATGGAAATGGATTAAATGAGATTCTATGAAGTCGCGAGGGTGAGTAAAGATGCACAAATAAGTTACCATCAGATTGACACGTCGATCAGGTCAAGTGGTCGAGTGGCTAGCCCAGTGAACCGTCGTACAGCAAGAGACCGATCTGTGCTTCAGTCGACCATCCTGACAGGGGTGCGTCGTGGTTTCCCTCTTTCTCCAATGCCTTCTCCTTGACTCATGACAGCTTCAGTTATACTGAAGCTGTGACTTTGTTGCCTGAGTCACGAAGGAAGCTATATATCAGGCTACCTTCTCAGCTATATATCATCTTTCTTCCCTCCCATAGTTTTCCATTTGCATCAATTGGTTCCTCTACTTCATCAGAATAAATAATTTATAATATTTAATACATGATATAAAATATATACAAATTAATGTAATATATATGAATATAAATATATATATATATATATATATATATATATATATATATATATATATATATATATATATATATACATATATATATATATATATATATATATATATATATATATATATATATATATATATATATATATATATATATATATATATATAAATATATATATATATATATATATATATATATATATATATATATATATATATATATATATATATATATATATATATATATATATATATATATATATACAGATATATCAGAATAGAGAAGGCCCAACTGAGAGCCGTCTCTGATTGGCCACTAGGTTTCCTCCATGCGGCTCAAAGCATCGCAATAACAGCTTGGTTGCCTTGCCAACACACCGATCACATGATTCCGAATAATTCAACTGGTTCCAACTCGATTCTCCACGCTGAGTCATGAGATGTGTTTTGATAATTCTGCTGTCAAACGTTGCATGATTAATCTCTTAATTAATACCCGAGACTGCGAGCCGGACGCCCTGGAAGCGAGAGGATAATAATAATATATTTGTATTTCCAAAAACTTTCTACAGTTGTATTACCCTTCAAGATGAATCCTTTGAAGGGTGTATGGAAAACATATCTGTCAGGTTAGGTCTGCATATTCACAAATATACACAATAAAATATAGACAAGAAGTGTTTCACAAAATCATTACCTAATGAAATAATACCGTAGTTTGAAGAAAATATATAACAATTGCTACCGGTGCTTAGCAAAAATAATATTTTAAATTCTGAAATCAGATTTTGTCATTTGAATATTCTTCTACTGAATAATATGCTTCATTTTCAAGAAGAGTTCCGAGTTTATGATGGAAAACTTTAATTTTATTTATACATTTTATATTTTCGGGTAATTTATTATATATTTTTGAATAAATGTACTTTGAATTAATTTGTGCTAATTTTGACCTTTGTTCACAATCCTGAGATGTGTCTTGATAATTCTGCTGTCAAACGTTGCATGATTAATCTCCTAATTAATACCCGAGACTGCGAGCTGGACGCCCAGGAAGCGGGAGGAGGATGCGGTGGATTGTGCGGATCAGGTTCAGGAGATCGCTTGCAATAAGAAGCGGGAGGAGGATGCGGTGGATTGTGCCGATCAGGTTCAGGAGATCGCTTGCAATAAGAAGCGGGAGGAGGATGCGGTGGATCGTGCCGATCAGGTTCAGGAGATCGCTTGCAATAAGAAGCGGGAGGAGGATGCGGTGGATTGTGCCGATCAGGTTCAGGAGATCGCTTGCAATAAGAAGCGGGAGGAGGATGCGGTGGATCGTGCCGATCAGGTTCAGGAGATCGCTTGCAATAAGAAGCGGGAGGAGGATGCGGTGGATTGTGCCGATCAGGTTCAGGAGATCGCTTGCAATAAGAAGCGGGAGGAGGATGCGGTGGATTGTGCCGATCAGGTTCAGGAGATCGCTTGCAATAAGAAGCGGGAGGAGGATGCGGTGGATTGTGCCGGTCAGGTTCAGGAGATCGCTTGCAATATGAAGCGGGAGGAGGATGCGGTGGATTGTGCCGATCAGGTTCAGGAGATCGCTTGCAATAAGAAGCGGGAGGAGGATGCGGTGGATTGTGCCGATCAGGTTCAGGAGATCGCTTGCAATAAGAAGCGGGAGGAGGATGCGGTGGATTGTGCCGATCAGGTTCAGGAGATCGCTTGCAATATGAAGCGGGAGGAGGATGCGGTGGATTGTGCCGATCAGGTTCAGGAGATCGCTTGCAATAAGAAGCGGGAGGAGGATGCGGTGGATTGTGCCGATCAGGTTCAGGAGATCGCTTGCAATGAGAAGCGGGAGGAGGATGCGGTGGATTGTGCCGATCAGGTTCAGGAGATCGCTTGCAATATGGAGCGGGAGGAGGATGCGGTGGATTGTGCCGATCAGGTTCAGGAGATCGCTTGCAATAAGAAGCGGGAGGAGGATGCGGTGGATTGTGCCGATCAGGTTCAGGAGATCGCTTGCAATATGAAGCGGGAGGAGGATGCGGTGGATTGTGCCGATCAGGTTCAGGAGATCGCTTGCAATATGGAGCGGGAGGAGGATGCGGTGGATTGTGCCGATCAGGTTCAGGAGATCGCTTGCAATATGGAGCGGGAGGAGGATGCGGTGGATTGTGCCGATCAGGTTCAGGAGATCGCTTGCAATATGAAGCGGGAGGAGGATGCGGTGGATTGTGCCGATCAGGTTCAGGAGATCGCTTGCAATAAGAAGCGGGAGGAGGATGCGGTGGATCGTGCCGATCAGGTTCAGGAGATCGCTTGCAATAAGAAGCGGGAGGAGGATGCGGTGGATTGTGCCGATCAGGTTCAGGAGATCGCTTGCAATATGAAGCGGGAGGAGGATGCGGTGGATTGTGCCGATCAGGTTCAGGAGATCGCTTGCAATATGGAGCGGGAGGAGGATGCGGTGGATTGTGCCGATCAGGTTCAGGAGATCGCTTGCAATATGGAGCGGGAGGAGGATGCGGTGGATTGTGCCGATCAGGTTCAGGAGATCGCTTGCAATATGGAGCGGGAGGAGGATGCGGTGGATTGTGCCGATCAGGTTCAGGAGATCGCTTGCAATAAGAAGCGGGAGGAGGATGCGGTGGATTGTGCCGATCAGGTTCAGGAGATCGCTTGCAATAAGAAGCGGGAGGAGGATGCGGTGGATTGTGCCGATCAGGTTCAGGATCGCTTGCAATAAGAAGCGGGAGGATGATGCGGTGGATTGTGCCGGTCAGGTTCAGGAGATCGCTTGCAATAAGAAGCGGGAGGAGGATGCGGTGGATTGTGCCGGCCAGGTTCAGGAGATCGCTTGCAATATGGAGCGGGAGGAGGATGCGGTGGATTGTGCCGGCCAGGTTCAGGAGATCGCTTGCAATATGGAGCGGGAGGAGGATGCGGTGGATTGTGCCGATCAGGTTCAGGAGATCGCTTGCAATAAGAAGCGGGATCATTCTGAGAGGAATTCAACCCGAAATTCACGTTTACTATATTGTACTATGTAAGCCCAGACGTGTTATTTGAAGAATGTCTATAAATATCCTGAAATTTGAAGTTCAGAACCTTTTTTCATTGATTGGGATTATTTTGAATATTATTTAAAATATTATTATCATCATCATTTTGAATATTACTATCATTATCATTATTGTTAATTATCAATGGATTTACTTGATATCATGTAATGTTATGAGCCACATTTATGAGTAAGTAAACTGACAATTGTAAACTGCTAACCATTCCGATTTCCTCGGAAGAGGGTTAAAGGAATGATTGAATGAATAAATAAATGAATGAGCAGTATTCAGAGATATCTAAATTGAGATATGGTTATAACCTATATGGTTTACTGCCATACTCAATTGTGATG
>OZ023332.1:1064513-1079513 GCA_964007535.1 Brachyptera risi
AAAAACAACACAAAAACGAACACCAATTTTTTTCAGTATGTCAAATTGAATCCTCGCTAAAGCTCGTCTAATCATTGTTCGCACCTCACAGGTCGGAACAAGGAATCTGACTTGATGTGAACAAGTGCCACTTACCAAGTGTTGTCACTGTCAAGTGCTGAGACGCAATCGTCAGCACTGTTCTCGAGGAAAACCCCCAAGTTCACATCTCACACTCGATTGAGTTCACCAACTCTTGACTTATACACAAAATATGAAAACTTCACAGTCACATTCTCTTTCAATCGTAAGACCTACATGGATATGTCCAATTATTGTAGTGGAGATACATTCCTCTTGAAAATGACCTGAGATTATTGGTTCCAAGAAAAAGTTCTCGAATATGCATATGATAAAATTATGCATTGATTCCACTTCATCATTTCTGAAGGTGGTAATATCAAACTTATTCATTCTTATATTATATTATGATATATATATATATATATATATATATATATATATATATATATATATATACATACATATATATATATATATATATATATATATATATATATATATATATATATATATATATATATATATATATATATATATATATATATATATATATGTATATATATATATATATATATATATATTTATATATATATATATATATATATATATTTATATATATATATATATATATATATATATATATATATATATATATATATATATATATATATATAAATATATATATACATATATATATATATATATATATAATATATATATATATATATATATATATATATATATATATATATATATATTTATATATATATATATATATATATATATATATATTCATACAAATATATATATATATATATATATATATATATATATATATATATATATATATATATGTATATATATATATATATATATATATATATATATATATATATATATATATATATATATTCATATATAGATATATATAGATATATATATGAATATATTTATATATATATTCAAATATATATATATATATATATATATATATATATATATATATATATATATATATATATATATATATATATATATATTTAAATATATTTATATATATATATATATATATATATATATATATATATAAATATATATATATATATTCTTTATCATATTATATATATTATTATATTATTATCATCATATATATATTGATATATATATATATTATATAGATTGCATCTTCTTCTCCAATCCAAAATACGTTGCAGAGAATATGACTATATAGGAAACAGCCACCAAGAATCAATTCAACTGATTTGCGTTCTTGAGTAATTTTGGCCTGACCCCAGATAGTCCAACCGTCCAAGTCTGATATAAATATACCCCGCGTGGTTCTACTCACACTATCCCTCCAGAAGCCCGAGAAGAAGATTCAGAAGGAATTATAATGAAATATATCAAGTTGAATTTCAGATTTGAGACAAGTTTCCAGTGGCGTCCCTCCTTGGAGCTGATATGAATAATCCGGACGAGAAAACTGTGCGTGATATTTCCTTCGAATTGATCCACATTTTCTCCACGGATTTTAAATAAAACAATAATAGTCACATTATTCCATATATGGTTCACACTGATCAGATTCGTCGTTGTAATGAAGACAACATCCTAGAGTGTCATTTTCCACATGAATTCAAGCTGTTAGGAAATCTAT
This sequence comes from Brachyptera risi, assembly GCA_964007535.1. Taxonomy (NCBI): domain Eukaryota; kingdom Metazoa; phylum Arthropoda; class Insecta; order Plecoptera; family Taeniopterygidae; genus Brachyptera; species Brachyptera risi. The sequence continues at coordinate 1,066,234 of OZ023332.1, forward strand.
CAAGAGAAGCCGCAGGTTCAACCGGAAGAATTGTGAAACTATTAAAATTAGCAACAAAAGATACAACAGGAAGGCAGTGACATGAGTGTTTCAAACTCAAGGTGTGGATAGAACTGGAGCTTTCCATCACATATCGTATACATATGTGTATATGTATATTGCTCATCCACCAACGCACGCACGTGACGCTTTTTCCCCAAAATCCAGATTCGAATTTCGAATCCGTTCTGATATGGCTGATTCTCATGGGCATAATGATTCCAACAGTTGGTCGAACAAACAGTCGTATAGGCTTCTGGCAAGTGACGTCACCCATTGTTGCAAGAGACAGACAACAATGTCCACCAGTTGGAATCGACCAATCAGAATGTTTGGTAGTCCACCAGTTCACTGTGTTGCTATGGTAACGATTGTTTGTCATTTGTTACGTGCGAACACCCTATAGGCTTCTGGCAAGTGACGTCACTCATTGTTGCAAGAGACAGACAACAATGTCCACCAGTTGGAATTGAGCAATCAGAATGTTTGGTGGTCCACCAGTTCGCTGTATTGCTATGGTAACGATTGTTTGTCATTTGTTACGTGCGAACACCCTATAGGCTTCTGGCAATTGACGTCACTCATTGTTGCAAGAGACAGACAACAATGTCCACCAGTTGGAATTGAGCAATCAGAATGTTTGGTGGTCCACCAGTTCGCTGTATTGCTATGGTAACGATTGTTTGTCATTTGTTAAGTGCGAACACCCTTTAGGCTCCTGGCAAGTGACGTCACTCATTGTTGCAAGAGACAGACAACAATGTGCATCAGTTGGTATTGATCAATCAGAATGTTTGGTGGTCCATCAGTTCACTGTGTTGCTATGGTAACGATTGTTTGTCATTTGTTACGTGCGAACACCCTATAGGCTTCTGGCAAGTGACGTCACCCATTGTTGCAAGAGACAGACAACAATGTCCACCAGTTGGAATCGACCAATCAGAATGTTTGGTAGTCCACCAGTTCACTGTGTTGCTATGGTAACGATTGATTGTCATTTGTTACGTGCGAACACCCTATAGGCTTCTGTCAAGTGACGTCACCCATTGTTGCAAGAGACAGACAACAATGTCCATCAGTTGGTATTGACCAATCAGAATGTTTGGTAGTCCACCAGTTCGCTGTGTTGCTATGGTAACGATTGTTTGACATCTGTTACGTGCCAACACCTATAGGCTTCTGTCAAGTGACGTCACCCATTGTTGCAAGAGACAGACAACAATGCCCACCAGTTGGTATTGACCATTTAGAATGTTTGGTAGTCCACCAGTTGGCTGTATTGCTATGGTAACTATTGTTTGACATCTGTTACGTGCCAACACCTATAGGACATCTGTCACGTGACGTCACCCATTGTTGCAAGAGACAGACAACAATGTCCACCAGTTGGTATTGACCAATCAGAATGTTTGGTAGTCCACCAGTTCGCTGTATTGCTATGGTAACGATTGTTTGTCGTCTGTTACGTGCGAACACCCTATAGGCTTCTGTCAAGTGACGTCACTCATTGTTGAAAGAGACAGACAACAATGTCCACCAGTTGGTATTGACCAATCAGAATGTTTGGTAGTCCACCAGCTCGCTGTATTGCTATGGTAACGATTGTTTGTCATTTGAGTTGCCTAGATTCGAAACCATCCAAGTCCAAATATTGCGCAAAAAATCTGCGCAGTGCAATTTATTCTTAAAGACGTTTTTAATCCATATGAAATAATATTAGGTTCAGATGCGGCCAGTTGACAAGCAAGTAGCTGAAGATTCCGTTGATTTTCTACAATGGACTTGGACGGTTTTGAATTTAGGCGACTCATTTGTTACGTGACAGAAGCCTATAGATTCATCTTCAGTTCTCAACAGCTTGAATGTTACCCGAGTAATAGCAGAATAGAGCTAGGCCTATCATTAGTAGACATGCTTGCATACATCGGCCACATAATTCAATCAACTCCATTTCTCACCTCAACACTGGTATAGACAAGCTGCATTTCAATCATCTTTCACAATCTGAATCAATTTCAAGATAATTATTATACTAGGAAAACGCGTCATGTGTTGCCGCGTTGATGGATGAGCTGGAACATATCACCTTATCTTTGGATTGGTTATTGATGAGGGTAGCGAAGTCTCCATCCCACTCTTATAGGGCTTTGTCTGTGTGTTTTTTTTTTTTTTTTTTTTTTTTTTTTTTTTGTTTTGTTTTGTTTGTAAGCACTCCACAGGTCGCAAGGGTTGACTGATCAACATGAAACTTTTTTTGTACACGCAAACTCATCCAACTTAGAACTGTATGGTTTTTGGGATGAATCGGTCGGATCGATTTTGAGAATCATCATCTCAAAGTTTCTAAAAACCCCATAAGATTTGGCTGAGCGGAAAATGTTGAAAAATAAAATCTCTCCAAATAAGATGAAATTTTCTCTAAATGTGTATACATGGATTTTACACATTATAACGATTTTTTAAGCAATTCTGATCAGTCGTTCTGGAGAAAAAAAATGAAACGACTGATAATATTCATAAAATATATCATAAAAATTGTGACAGAATTAACTTGTCGAGATTCACTGCTTTCTAGATTCAAGAGTTGACCAACAATGAAGTATTTTTTATATGCGTCAAGGTGTGTAGAATACCAGAGTCAATGAAGTGGCAAGAGTAGAACTTCTTTAACGACTTTTATAGCTTATTCAGATATCAAGGTGTGTAGAATACCAAAGTCGATAAAGTAGCAAGGGTGAAACTACTTCAAGGACTTTTATACCTTATTGAGATATCTCGCTCATCTTACAACGCATATTTCGCGTTTGACTAGTTACTAGGAAAACGCGGGATGCGCGTTGTGAGATGAGCTTAGAAGTATGGCAATCTAGAATGAAAAATAAATTGTCAGCTCAATTTACATCTACAAACATTGACTTACTCCAAACGTTCAAAAACCTCACCTGCAACTTGTTGATATTTATAGTAACCTGCAACTTGTCGCACAAACACTTTGCAAAACCAATTGATCCAAATATTCAATAAAATGTACACGTTTATTGCGTTTTCTTTCTTATTTCTCATTCGATTGTTGTAAAAATCTCTGAAAAGGTGTATGATAGTATTTTTCATATTCTGTGAGAATTTGAGAGCTTTTGAAAAATTCTTGTTTTCCAAGTATTTTCCATCCGGGTTATTCTTATGAGGATTTTCCAAACTTTCCGATTATTTTCCGGAAAAACCTTCAGACCGATTCCTCTGAATAACAAGTCCAACCTATTCTGGTATGACTCCAACGTTCAGAAAAAGTTTCAAGTTGATTGATTCATTTCTCTGACCTGTATGCCGCGTACATAAATACAAAAAAAAAAAAACATAAAAACGAAGCCCATTTTTTTTCAGTGTGTGAAATGGAAAGCTTCGCTACGCTCATCTGATAAATTTCCATTATGATAAAGACGGCTCTGTTTCAATCGTTTCCAATTAAGAGGTGACACCTGTGGCTTGGATTTAATTGGTATCTTAATAGCTTTGAGTGATTTGAAAAAATTGCATTACATATTTTTTCACATCAGAACGGCTGATCCGATTTGAGTGAAGGTTCGGAATAATGTGTATAATCATCATATTGAAATTCCCTGATAATTTGAAATGTCTCGGATGAAAATTATTTCACGAATATTTTCCTCTGGGTTATTCTAAGAGGATTTTTGAATACTTTAAAATGAGTTTTATCAGAAGTGTTAACCGATCGCGCCTCAAAACCATAAAGTATCGAATTAGATAATGACACTTGTGTATGCCAATTTTTAACTCATTTTTAATTTCCGTTCGACTTGTGGAGCGCGAAAAAAAAAAAAAAAAAACAGTCACTTTTTTCGGGTATGGCGAAATTGAGTCTTCGCTTCGCTCATCCAATAACAGATGGGCTTACTTCACTGTGCAATTGTTCAGCCATTGTATCCATGTTTATGTTTGTGTGTGTGTTATGTCGAGTTTGTATTCGTTTGTGTTCAGGTCCATTTGTCAAATTAACACTTTCTAGTGGAAATGCAGGCCTATTCTTCTGTCACTAATAAGGGCTAAACCAAATCAATCAAATCATATTACCCAAGAGATCTCTCATCTATATTATTCAGTCTGGTAGTTTCAGTGAGTCCCTATGCCGCAGCACGGTCGGCCGGGTGGTTCGAGCGGGCAGGCCGTGGCAGCAGCCGATGTGGGAACTGTCCCCGCTTGCTGCCACGGAGATGCTATCTGCTGGTATGCGAGAGACGGTGGGAACAGCAGAGGTAGGCCTACACCTTGGGACCGGCCGCTGTCTTCAGCTGATCTTGATACGAGATTATAGCTTAATCTGATCGGTTATATTAATCTGTGAGATCCGAACAGTTTTGTAACGGGTCGAGGAACCAGGACTAACTTGTATTTACACATACTTTGAAACTGACAACACAATTATAATTGAGCTTTTGCCCACGGATTATTGTCATAGTCGACGATACTATACTGAGTGCACGAGAATAAAATGAACATGTTACTTATTACTAATCCACCAGCTTTGGCCTACATTGCTTTTTGTTGGTTGATTGAAAGGCACATAATTGTCTCGATGTTTGATTGATATTTATTTCAATATCGGAACAATGATCGATATCAATCGATGAATGATAAACTTGTTATAGATACGTATCCACGATTATATTCTATATTTTCGTAAAAAAAAAATGGTATATTTTTGCCCGTTATGAGAGCTGGTGTCCTCATGTACATTGTCAGGGTGTCTCCACTCTGGGTCAAGGTGGATCGAAGTCAGTGCGGAGTGAATAAACCAGTGTGAGAATGTAATGTAATGAGACTCGTCAATACCCACGTGACCAGTGGCGTATCACTTTGGAGCGCACCAACTGCCATGAGGTCGGGGTGTCTTCACTCTGGGTCAAGGTGGATCGAAGTCAGTGCGGAGTGAATAAACCAGTGTGAGAATGTAATGTAATGAGACTCGTCAATACCCACGTGACCAGTGGCGTATCACTTTGGGGCGCACCAACTGCCATGAGGTCGGGGTGTCTCCACTCTGGGTCAAGGTGGATCGAAGTCAGTGCGTAATGAATAAACCAGTGTGAGAATGTAATGTAATGAGACTCGTCAATACCCACGTGACCAGTGGCGTATCACTCTGGGGCGCACCAACTGCCATGAGGTCGGGGTGTCTCCACTCTGGGTCAAGGTGGATCGAAGTCAGTGCGGAGTGAATAAACCTGTGTGAGAATGTAATGTAATGAGACTCGTCATTACCCACGTGACCAGTGGCGTATCACTCTGGGGCGCACCAACTGCCATGAGGTCGGGGTGTCTCCACTCTGGGTCAAGGTGGATCGAAGTCAGTGCGTAATGAATAAACCTGTGTGAGAATGTAATGTAATGAGACTCGTCATTACCCACGTGACCAGTGGCGTATCACTCTGGGGCGCACCAACTGCCATGAGGTCGGGGTGTCTCCACTCTGGGTCAAGGTGGATCGAAGTCAGTGCGTAATGAATAAACCTGTGTGAGAATGTAATGTAATGAGACTCGTCAATACCCACGTGACCAGTGGCGTATCACTTTGGGGCGCACCAACTGACATGAGGTCGGGGTGTCTCCACTCTGGGTCAAGGTGGATCGAAGTCAGTGCGGAGTGAATAAACCAGTGTGAGAATGGAATGAAATGAGACTCGTCAATACCCACGTGACCAGTGGCGTATCTCTTTGGGGCGCACCAACTGCCATGAGGTCAGGGTGTCTCCACTCTGGGCCAAGGTGGATCGAAGTCAGTGCGTAATGAATAAACCTGTGTGAGAATGGAATGTAATGAGACTCGTCATTACCCACGTGACCAGTGGCGTATCACTTTGGGGCGCACCAACTGCCATGAGGTCGGGGTGTCTCCACTCTGGGTCAAGGTGGATCGAAGTCAGTGCGGAGTGAATAAACCAGTGTGAGAATGTAATGTAATGAGACTCGTCAATACCCACGTGACCAGTGGCGTATCACTCTGGGGCGCACCAACTGCCATGAGGTCGGGGTGTCTCCACTCTGGGTCAAGGTGGATCGAAGTCAGTGCGGAGTGAATAAACCAGTGTGAGAATGTAATGTAATGAGACTCGTCAATACCCACGTGACCAGTGGCGTATCACTCTGGGGCGCACCAACTGACATGAGGTCGGGGTGTCTCCACTCTGGGTCAAGGTGGATCGAAGTCAGTGCGGAGTGAATAAACCTGTGTGAGAATGTAATGTAATGAGACTCGTCATTACCCACGTGACCAGTGGCGTATCACTCTGGGGCGCACCAACTGCCATGAGGTCGGGGTGTCTCCACTCTGGGTCAAGGTGGATCGAAGTCAGTGCGTAATGAATAAACCAGTGTGAGAATGGAATGAAATGAGACTAGTCAATACCCACGTGACCAGTGGCGTATCACTCTGGGGCGCACCAACTGTCATGGGGTCGGGGTGATAATCACAACTCTAGGGAATTGTGAACAGAGAGATTGGGGTTGGTAGTTCTTGTTCAGTTCGATCGCCTCCGTGGCGCTCTTGCAAGCCTGCTATCGCTTGAAGATTGAGAATTGCGTCACATTTTGATCAATATCCGATCTGGTTTGGATGTGTTGTTTGTAGCGGCACAAGACGACGAGTGAGTGGCTGGACGCGAGATCCATTAGGTCCGTCGGGCCGGGACGCTAATCGGCTTAGGCATGTTGTCAAGTGTGGGATAAACACGCAGGCTGGCTCCTTCAGTTCCCACGCTGGGAATCAGTCATTGGCAAGATTATCGGATCAGGCCCGTCAAGCGAACACTTGACAAGCTACAATGTTTCCCGCCTAGAATGCGAATTATAGAATTGGAAATTAGAATACACATATGTCGTTATTCACCTTGAGATTACGTACTTTCATGAAACAATCAGTCGGAGGAATACCTGGGTTGGGAAGGGGGGGGGGGGGGAGGAGGGGGAATGCATTTTCCATTACAATTGGAAATGTCACGGAATACGCAGAAGTAATAGACCTAACCTTTCTTAATTCTATGCCTATATGATGATTAGACGAGCTTTAGCGAGGATTCAATTTGACATACTGAAAAAAATTGGTGTTCGTTTTTATGTTTTTTTTTTTTTTTTTTAATGTTTTTTTATGTTTTTTTGTCGGTTCTCCACAGGTCAAACGGCTACAGCTATCAACTTCAAACTTTTTTTCGTCATGGTTCCTCATCTAACTTAGATCTGTATAGTTTTGTGGCATTATCGGGTGGTAACTTTTTTTTTTATGAATTTTAGAAATTTCAAAAATCCTCATTAGAATAACCCAGAGGAAAATACTTGAAAAATCAAAATTTTTCAAGACCTCTCAAATTTTCGCCGGATATGAAGAAAACTATTGAGCACATTTTGAGAGATTTTTCGCATCAATCGGATGAGAAATAACGAAGAAAACGCATTTATAAAGCATTTTCCCATCAATTTAGGCTATTACGGGAACCAATTAAATCTATAGCAACAAGTGTCACCAATTGATTCAAAACGATTGAAATGGATGAAGAGGAAGGCCGTGACATAACTGATTCTCGTAAGGTTTTTGAACGTTTGGAGTGATCCAAGGTCTGTAGATGTAGATTGGGTTGACAAATTATTTTTCATTCTAGATTTCTATACCCCTAAGCTCGTCTAACAACGCGCATCCCGCGTTTTCCTAGTAATAATAATAATAAGAAGAATTGGATGAGCGAAGTGAAGACTCAATTTCGCCATACCCGAAAAAAAGTAACTGTTTTTTTTTTTTTTTTTCGAACTCCACAGGTCGAACGAAAATTTGAAATCAATTGACACTTGACACACAAAAGTTTCATTATCTAATTCGATACTGTATAGTTTTGAAAGCGCAATCGGTTGAACCACTTCTGAGAAAACTCATTCTAAAGTTTTCAAAAATTCCATTAGAATAACCCAGAGGAAAATATTCGTGAAACAATTTTCATCCGAGACATTTCAAATTCACAGGAAATTTCAATGATTATATGATTATACAATGATACAAATGATTATACACATTATTCCGAACTTCCACTCAAATCGGATCAGCCGTTTACGATTCGACCGTAGATGCCAAATAAACACACTGAATGGGTGCATGTAGTACCTCTTCACTAAGAAAGGTTCACGCTTTGAAAACATTCCACCGACTTTAGCTGCTCTGTTTCAACACATTCAAAGAGTTGTATATCAAAGATGTCACGTGTGGGGGCAGTGTTCGGTTCAAATGGCAGTCCTATTCCAGAACTGTCTTTCTGGGGTTGGAGAAGCACATCAGTTGGATATAAATCCATGTGGACAGTTCTTCCCGGGGTGAATTTAATACTGTCGTGATTTAAATTGAAAACGATTATTCCAATAAAAAGCTTGAATTAAATGTACAATTTGTTGATATAATATTACTTCTTTTCAGATATCCGCTCAAAGCAGGGAACTAGTAATGTGTGGATGTAGCGTTCGTTGTGGAGTGAAATTTTGTAATTGTGTAATTAGCATTCCTTATGTGCTCGAACTTGTGTATGTGCGACATAACAGTGTTCCAGAGAAGAGAAGACGTAACACCTATTAAGGGGGCGTTAACATGTTTTTTTTTCAATTTATTCAATGTTTTTAAATAATGTTTTTTGTTTTATAAGTCATAACTATGTATTTTGTTTAATGATTTATGCGTCTTTTAAAATACCCCCATAATCTGAGGTTCATCGTGTTAGTGCATTTGTTACAAAAGCTCTGGAGTGAAATGGTTTCACGCATCTGTGTATGTATCATTTATTTGCCAGTTATTAGTATTTTCAATACTCAATGTACTTCTCATCAGAAAATACCTGACCAATTCACTCCATTTCTTTTTTTTTATTTGTATTGTTTGCTTGCCTAATCTGAGCGAGTCAGAATTGTGATAAAAGTAGAAATATCAGAACTATTCATTATTGATTTCTCTTTTCATACGATCAATTCAATATCATTGGATGAGCGTAGCGAAGACTCAATTACACTGTACTTGAAAAATCGAAGGTGTTTTTTTTTTTGTTTTTTTGTTTTTTTGTTCGCGCTCTACAGGCCAAACAGAAATTCAGATCATGATAAAACTTGGCACACACATGAACCCCTATCTGACTTGATGCTGTATAGTTTTGAGGCAAAATCGGTTCAACAATTCTTGAGATAAATCATTTTGAAGTTTTCAAAAAACCCATATGAATAAGCCAGGCGGAAAAAATGACAAAGTGAATGTTCTCCGAAATTTTTCAAATTTTCACAGAACTCGAACAACATAATAATACACATTATTTCGAACTTTTATTCAAATCGGATCAGCCGTTTTGATGTAAAAAAATATAGGCCTATAATGTTATTTGTGTCAATTATTCAAAGCTATTAAGATACCTATCAAATCAAAGCAACAAGTGTCACCACTTGATTGTAAACGATTAAAACAAAGCCTTCTTTATTATCATATGAATTATTAATGGCAAATAAGATGGCAGTGATGTAATGGTTTGGATCTCAAGGTGTATATATATATATATAATAACCAATCCAAAGATAGGTTGATATGTTCCAGCTCATCCATCAACGCGGCAACACATAACGCGTTTGCCTAGTTGTAGAAAAATTATGATTGAAGATCAAGGCGAATTAAAAAAATATATTCTGCTCAGATTGACCATGGTGGTTATAAAAACAGGTGAAAAAATTGAGATGATTGCACAGATAGTTCTCCCGAACAGGTACGTTGAGCAAATTACAACAGTGGGCCCATATTGTTGTTGTCGTTTGAAGTTGTAAAAGTCAACAATAGAATTAATAGAAGAAAACTTCAAGTCATCAATCAGTAGTTGAACTGAATCTCAAGTTTGGCGACAAAAAAAATGATTGTAAGAGTTATGCATTTTCAAGAAGACATCGGTTTAAACCACTGGAAACATGTTGATGCCCCCTTGACACTTCAAGTACTCTTCTACTACAAATCGACTTGATATAAAAAAAAAATGTTTCATAATTGGTAAATTTTCCCATAGAAACCGAACAAACTGTTTTTGAAACGTGATTAAAAATATTCACACACGTGGGATTTGCAATTTAGTTGGATGAGCGAAGCGAAGACACAATTACACTATACCGAAAAAAAAGTGCCTGTTTTTTTTTTTTTTTTTTTTTTTTGTTTTTTTTTTCGCGCTCCACAGGTCAGACAAAAATTCAAAATCAGTTGAAACTTGGCACACACATGAAACCCTATCTGACTTGATGCTGTATAGTTTTGAGGCGCGATCGGTTCAACAACTTCTGAGAAAACTCATTCCAAAGTTTTCAAAAATCCCATTAGAATAAGCCAGAGGAAAACATTCGTGAAACATATTTCATCTGAGAGGATTCAAATTTTCAGAGAATTTCAATCTGATAATGATACACATTATTCCGAACTTTTACCCAAATCGGATCAGCCGTTTCGATGTAAAAAAGTATATAATGTTATTTGTGTCAATTATTCAAAGCTATTAAGATACCTATTAAATCAAAGCAACAAGTGTCACCACTTGATTGTAAACGATTAAAACAAAGCCTTCTTTATTATTATATAAATTATTAATGTAAAATAAGATGGCAGTGATGTAATGGTTTGGATCTCAAGGTGTATATATATATAATAACTAATCCAAAGATAAGTTGATATGTTCCAGCTCATCCATCAACGCGGAAACACATAACGCGTTTGCCTAGTTATTTTTAACAGTCATTTTGATACCACACGAGATTGATATCTGGTGCAAAACAAGTACGATCAATCTGAAATAATCGATTAAGTCATAATAGACCTACCTTGCTCATAATAGAGTAATTCAAAAATAAATAACAATCATAAGTTGCATGGTATTTGTAATTCAAGACTCATGAGCAATTACGTGTCTGTATCAATGTGATATTTTGTATTTTTAATGGACATTTTCGAAAATTCGATATGGTTAATTGAATTGGTCAATAAATGTATCAATTAAAAAAAAATGTTCATGTATTATTACTTGTTCTTAAGGACTTGGTGATTTAAATAATGTTCAAGTCGAATGTTGTATTTTGATACGTCACACAATGGGTTTCATATAATTTCTGATTCAATAATGCCTAATTAATTAGTTTTAATTAGCATGTCCAGGTAATTAGTATGATAATTGATCACCAAAAATATTAAAAGAGATTTATAAAACAAAATACTCATTTTATACACAAAATTACTTCTCCAAATAGATAATGTGAAAAAGACAATTAAATCGCATGATTAATCAGCTAATTAGAATATGATTGTGGAAATATGGATCAGATTTGTTTTATATTATTTTTTGTTAGTTGTCGGGACAAAATGCTTCGATTTGATACCCAACATGGCACAACTTTGATCACTTTGAATTTTTTAGGCCCATAATTAGCTAATTATTTTATACAATTAATTACTCGCAAAGTTCTGAGAATTCATTCTGGAGCCATACATTTTTGAACTTCTCTTACAAAAATCAGTAAGTCATCACATTTTTATGCTAGTATCACTATTTGCACTATAGTTGTGTTTTAAAAGACATCTGAACCTCACTATCCATCTTTCATCTTATTCAGAGCAGAATAATGACAGGAAAACTATACAAACAGAAATAAAGTGAACCAAATATATACATGTGGATTAACAATCGATTCGGTACATTTATACAAACATATTTCCGAAATGTCATTGAAAATGATTTTTAATAATGATACAAACTTGAAAAATGAGTGTAAAATGATCTAACTTCCGGTTTTCAAAAGCAACTCCCGGTTGAAACATTCGAAAGTCACAATCCTATATGAGTTCACATGTTCCTCGGGAAAATCAGACAAATCGGAGGAATCCTTTGGCCTCTAGCCGAGTCCCCAGGAGACGACGGAATAGGAGACGGAGGAGAAAACGGAAAAACAAGTCTTCTCACTGTGCTATAACTTCCAGACTTTTGGTCCGATATGGCTTGAATTTGATATGTCGTGTCGTGTATGGCGCCTCATTCCATTACAACAAACTAGAGGTATCTAGGTTTGTTGGTTCCGGAGATACAGTATGCTCCAAACCGCCTGGAAGTACTTCGTGTAAACAGTGTAATTGTGTGGCTGAGACTTTGCACGGACTTGGCTCTCCTCGAGCTACCGCTTGACTAGATATGGAAATGATAGCAGTCATGTTGCCAAGATTCACTTGTTTCTGGATTCGACATTTGCCCAGCCATGAAGACTGTATCCTTCTTGTGACAAGCCAGTGGCGTTGCAGCAGTTGAGTGCGGTCGCTGAGTGTACTTGCGAGCCGGCCGGCCGACTGTCGCATGTGTGTGTGTCATAAAGCTGAGTGGGCTCATAAAGGCGAGACGAGAGATAACTGGACGTGTTCTCGCCGTGCCACCGTCCACAGGTCATAGGTCACCCGCTGTGACATGTGCATCTCGGATACCTGAGCGCGCCGCGTGCTGTCAGCTGAGCTGGAGCTGGAGCTGCAGCTGGAGCTGGAGCTGGAGCTGGAGCTGGAGCTGGAGCTAGAGCTGGAGCTGGAGCTGGGGCTGGAGCTGGAGCTGGAGCTGGAGCTGAGCTGAGCTGGAGCTGGAGCTGGAGCTGGAGCTGGAGCTGGAGCTGGAGCTGGAGCTGGAGCTGGAGCTGGAGCTGGAGCTGGAGCTGGAGCTGGAGCTGGAGCTGGAGCTGGAGCTGGAGCTGGAGCTGGGGCTGGAGCTGGAGCTGGAGCTGGAGCTGGAGCTGGAGCTGGAGCTGGAGCTGGAGCTGAAGCTGGAACTGGAGCTGGAGCTGGAGCTGAAGCTGGAACTGGAGCTGGAGCTGGAGCTGAAGCTGGAGCTGGAGCTGGAGCTGGAGCTGAAGCTGGAACTGGAGCTGGAGCTGGAGCTGGAGCTGGAGCTGAAGGTGGAGCTGGAGCTGGAGCTGGAGCTGGAGCTGGAGCTGGAGCTGGAGCTGGGGCTGGAGCGTCGGTGGATGATAATTGAGATGATGGGATGATGAGTTGAAAGTATTATGGGTAGTGGGAAGGAAGCGGCTGTCATATATTGTAAGAACCATCCCGGCATTAGCCTGGACTACAGAGAGAAACAACGGGAAACCCGTGTAGAGATGGACGGTAGCAGGGATCGAACCGGGTCCGACACGCCCACTGCCTCCCAGGTCACTTGAAG
>OZ023332.1:1081264-1083764 GCA_964007535.1 Brachyptera risi
ATTTGTATAATAACATTGAGTCAAAATTTAAAGATTGTTATGACAGTTCTACGTTCACACGTAATAGCCTAAACATGAAGAAAAAGAGAGTTAACAAAGCATGGATAACGGAAGACTTAATGAATCTTATAAGAGATAGAGATAAATCATTTCGTAGATGGAAAGATTGTAGTAATTCTCTCAAGAATGATCTACGTAATCAGTATAAGACACTGAGAAATATAACAAATTGGCAAATAACAAAAGAAAAAAATAAATATTTTAAAGACAGAATAAATGCTTCGAAAAACAGTTTGAAAGACACATGGAAAACTATAAATGAAATAATCGGAACAAAGAAAAAACTCTCTGTAGATGAAACTATAAGTAAACATCTAGGTAAAAAGCATAGTAATGACGTTATCGTAAATAGTTTTGCAAATTCTTTTATCGATGAAATTACTAATTTAAATCATGACTGCAATATTGTCACTGTGCCTGCATCAGATAGATCTCCGGCCTTGCAATCTATGTTTATTCCATCTGTACAGCATGATACTGTCAAAAATATAATCAATTCTATGGATGAAAACAAACAGCCGGGCATCGACGGGATAAGAGTTAAAGACTTGCAATTAGTTTCCACGCATATAAGTCCTGTTATATCCAAACTCATCAATTTAAGTATTAAAGAAGGAGTGGTGCCAGATAAGTTAAAAATATCTATTGTAAGACCTGTGTATAAGAAAGGAGATCACTCTCAATATTCAAACTATAGACCAATTGCTCTTCTACCGACAATTGAAAAGATAATGGAAAGATGGATCGCAATAAACTTAACGAATTATTTAAATGATAGTAATATCATTAATCCACTTCAATTTGGCTTTCAAAAGGGAAAAAGTACTTCTGATTTATTATCCTTATTTTCAGACTTTGTTAATTCTAGACTAAAATTTAATTTACATGTTCTGGCTCTCTTCGTAGACTTCTCTAAAGCATTTGACACTCTAAATCACCAAAAACTAGTTTCTATGTTAGAATTCATAGGGATCCGTGGTAATCTGCTTTGTTGGTTTCAAAATTATTTATTCAATCGTCATATCGTGGTGAAAGTCAACAACAACCTCAGCACTTCTAAAAACATTATTTCTGGTGTACCCCAAGGCTCAATTTTAGGGCCAATTTTGTATTTATTGTATACCAATTATTTATCAGATCACGTAAAAAATTGTCAAATGTACTTATATGCGGACGACGCCCTTATTATGAGTACAAATAGAGACATAACAACTGCTGTACATAACCTACAAATTGATTTCACAAATATTTTAAAAATAACACACGATTTAGATTTGGTTATTAATTCATCAAAAACAAAAATTATCCACTTTTGCACTGCCTTAAATAAAGATAGAAATACACCCTTTCAAATTTTATATCACACTTATGATTGCTTGCACATTACAAGTTGTGGTAATCCTTGTTTAGGTTGCAATTCTAATATTGAAATTGTACACGAGTATGTTTATCTTGGCCTTAAAATTGATAGATCATTTTCATGGCGACCACACATTGATAATATTTGTAGCCGGTTAAGGTCCTGTGCATACAAAATTCACATGCTTAAACATATAATTCCTTTCACTTTGCTCAGAACTGTGTATTTTGCTCTAGTTGAGTCAATAATTAATTATGGAATCTTAGCCTGGAGTAACGCATCAGATTCACATATGAAATTGATAGAATTCGTTCAAACTAGAATTGTTAAAAGTATTATACCTCCTCATAAATTAGGATCTCTCCATCAAGATACAGTTGGAATTTTTCAGTGTTTAAATGTTTTACCAGTTATTTACTTGTTTAAGTATAGATTCATTCTTAAATATTATTTTTCTGACTTATATAAAACACCAGTTGACACTCCATTTAATACCAGGCTCCAAAAACTTGAATTATTCCGATTACCTCTTTTCAATAACAAAAATGGTAAAAGAAGATTGGAATATGCAATACCTTCAATATTCAATGACATACCTGTTGAGCTAAGAAAAATGAATAGATATGCTCAAATTAAAAAAGAAATTAAAGCTTTCATCATAAATTCAGTTAATTTCACATAATTTAGTGTCTACGTTAATTACTTATGGAACCGTATATTTTTTGTCATTAATTTTAATTTTTTGTTAGGGTCAATCACAGCATATGTTGATACAATATGTAAATTCTAGAATTAGTTTCCAATTGGTTGCCTTATTTTCGTTTTCATGCTCATTATTATTTAACCTATCGAAGTGAATTATGTTTTAATATGAGTTTATTAAATATTAGCATAGTAAATCACAGTGTATTTTAGTGTTTTGTTTTTCATCGCTTAAACCACAGATAAGCCATTTATGGCTTAGTGGACGAGAGTTCAAACTGTATTACTTTATTGTATAATTTAATTTGTGACAATAAAAAAAAAAAATAAAAAAAAAAAATATATATATATTATTATATATCATTATTATATATATTG
>OZ023332.1:1086264-1103057 GCA_964007535.1 Brachyptera risi
TTTCCCCGTCAAATTTCCGAAAACTGACAAAAAAATAATGACTTGAAATCCACAATCGGCTTTACAGATAGAAATCAACTTTTTCACATTCATGGGAATATTTGATCAATTCATCCGGCTGTCCAGCTTCGAATGATTCTTGTTATTCAGTTCCGAATGTTTAATAATATGTTCCAGTTTCCAGTTGCCATGGTCCAGATCTTAGTCTCAATTGCTTTGGAATGATAATGAAATCAAGTTTTGGTTCCATTTGAAAGGATGATAATTATTATGCAACGATTTCACTAACTCTCAACCCGAGAGAATTACAATTTAATTTAATCGACGGCTGTCCGCATAGCGGGATACCAAGACGGTACAGCGTAATATAGTCAATACATAGTACAATGGTTATTTACAAAAGTGATAAAAAACTGATTATAGAAAAATCCTGAAATATTATAAAACCAATTTAATTGAGGGTAGATAACAATATTATGAAAAAAATATGAAAATGGAAGAAGGTATAATAGAAAAATAATGTATTATTAATATTATCAAGAAGATTGAAGTTATCTGAAAGAATATAAATGGTACTGTGAAAGACCTACCGAATCTTTCAAAACTGAGTTTACAATATTTCTTAATAATACCTTCTTTGGGATTTTTTGATTATCGAGAAGAGTGCATAAAAATTCAGGAATGGTGCCGAATAATAGCTTTGTTAATCAATTCATTTTATTCATTTATTCAATAATTCCTTTAACCCCTCTTCCGAGGAAATCGGAATGGCTAGCAGCTTACAATATTATCAGCTCACAATTATCAGCTTACTAACTTATAAATGTGGCTCATAACATTACATGATATTATGATGATTTATTATGATAAATGATGATGATAATAATATTTGAATTAATATTCAAAATAATCCCAATCATTGAAAATAGGTGATATCAATACAATAGGTGATATACAATATATCAATATATCAGCTTTCAATAGCTGATTACATGATAATGATTAATATATATAATAATATAATATATATGATGATAATAATAATAATATATAATATAAATTATATGATAATATGATGATAATGTAGCCTATAATTATATAATAATAGCTAATTATATATACACCATGTATATTGGTTCGGGTGAATTGAGCTGCTCCAGCATCAGTATGATCTCATGCATGTGGACCCTCCAACTTGTGAACCAACCCATTTGTTGACTATTTTAATTACTCACAAACTATTTTTTCCCAATGTGCTCATTTCGTTGGTGGCTCTAGGTAGGCCTATCAGCCGAGCTGTCGACGGTCGGCGGTGCCCCCAGGCCTGATGACTGTTAGGGTGCTGGGGACCCCCGCTGAGCGCGATCCGGCCACGGCCCATAGGCCTAATCAACTCGGCCACGGCCTACCCTAGTCAATCAGTGCGTGGCACAGACACGGGTACAACTACCAAAACAATTGGCGCACAAACATAACTCTTTTTTTTTCGAAGTCTCGAAATTTTTTATATGGGTAGAGAAATAAATTGGATGTTAAATAGAAAAACTGACGGAAGGAATATTTGAAATTTTTTAAATTAATGTGTTATTTTTTGACAGAATTGAATGATTGTTGGTTATTTTATTAAATGAGAAAACTCTTGTATATGCCTACCTGCTTGTGTTTGAAAGTAATTATACTGAGCCAAGATATTTGGTGACCTTATACGCTTCCTTCCTCAATTCATCTCAAACGTTAAAACACTCCTTGGCAAAGTGGGCCGTATCTTTCATTATTCAAATCAAAATGTCGTGTCTCTCATAGCTTCCAATTCTCAATCTAGACAGTTTGATGATGTGTTTTCCTATTCGTGAAAGTGTCAATAGTTATATATACATAGATTGTGATCTCTCGAATCACTCATTCATCAACATATAACGTATGTGTTGGAACAACTCCTCAATGTACTATTGTAGTTTGAGAGCGAGTGCAAGACACATTAGTTATCATTTGAGGAAGGACTCAGGTGTTTATCCTGTCTTTGTTGATATTGATTGTATTAGTAATTGGTACTTCAAAGTAGGCACAAAGATAACTAGCATGCTGAAACTGAGGGAGTGAGAACAAATCGGACATGATCATTCGGTTTTCACGATTTTTCCAACGATGACATTTATTTGTCGTTATTCTCATACAATGGTTTTTCATTCATTTTTCCTAACGAGAATTGTGCAGAAGTATTGTTCAGGGGTTGGAATATTCTTGTTATATTCCAATATATGATGTCATTCACGATATGTTCTTCTAGAATTAAATCTTATATAAAATGTATTTAATTTTTATTTTGTATCTCCATTGTTAGATGGAATATCGGAGAAAGGATATGTCCAATTCTGGATGAACTAATAATGTGAACTCCCCCCAAAAATCGGGACAGTTGAACAACTAGGATAGATGTAGCACAAAATACAAGTTCTTACTTGTGAAGAAGAATGTATTGCAGTAAGGCCCGGTATTACCAAGTCCAGTTAGCCTTTATCTGACAGTTCACACTTGTTATCACCATGGTTACCTGTGGTATTTGTTTTCACCAACTCTCAGATAGATACTAACTGGCCGTGGTAATACTGAGCCTATAAATGCCCTGTCAAGATTGAAAATGTGAATGGCTACGTATTGAGAATGGGCAGACGGCTCGATGCGCAGTGACACACAATAATTCTTACATTTCTAATATCATTCGAACCAATAATTATTTAGAAAAAAGAACGATACATATTAAAAAAAAAATGAAAGTTTCACCCGAGTCCGCCCTCAACATGTTTCCCTATAGGGCCTACTTGGCAAACGCGTTATGTGTTGCCGCGTTGATGGATGAGCTGGAACATATCGACTTATCCTTGGATTGGTTATTATATAGATATATATATATATATATATTGAGATCCAAACGATTATGTCACTGCCATCTTGTTTTTCATTATTGATTTCTATGATAATAAAGAATGCTTTGTTTTGCTCGCTTACAATCGACACCTGTAGCTTGGATTCAATAGGTATCTTAATAGCTTTGAGTGATTTACAAAAATTACATCATATATTTTTTACATCAAAACGGCTGATCCGATTTAAGTGAAAGTTCGGAATAATGTGTATCATCATTATAATAAAATTCCCTGAGAATTTCAATTCTTTCGGATGAAATATTTTTCACGAATTTGTTCCTATGGGTTTTCTATGGGATTTTTGAAAACTTTGAAATGAGTTTTCCCAGAAGTGGTTCAACCGATCACGCCTCAAAACTATACAGCATTGAATTAGATGGACACTTGTGTATGCCAAGTTTCAACTCATTTTGAATTTTCGTTTGACTTGTGGAACGCGAACAACAACAACAACAAAAAACTTTTTTCTCGGGTATTGTGAAATTGAGTCTTCGCTTCGCTCATCCAATGATATCACTGTTTCCATCATTTTATCCGTCTGAAGGATGATTCTCGCAGTTCCAAGTGACCTGGACCCATATTCCTGAGATAAATAAGATGTGAGAAAAATAAAAATTAGTGAGAAAACGATTATCTCACTCAAAATGGCCGATTGGTGATGGTAAATTGGCCATTTCAAGTGAGATAATTGTTTTCTCACTCACTTTTATTTCTCTCACATCTCATTTATCTCAGGAAAAGGGGTCCCTGGTGTTGTATTCTAGGAATCTCCAGAATCGTATCATGAAAACAATGAATAATGCACGAGTGAATGGATGAAATCAATTATATGAAAAATAAAAGAAATTCCAACGGACTTTCGTGAGATGGAAACTTGAATTTTACAATTAAAAAAAAATGGGATGAATTTTCCAAAATTGTAATAAAGTCAGTTATTCTTGCTCATTCAACTCTGCTAGTGATGTAGACATGGTTCAGTCCATTTGGAAGTTGATATATTACAACATATACAGTGGGCCCATACTGCCGCACTTGGGAAGAACACCGTATGTGCATTTTTCACGTTTTTGAGTTGAATACAATTTTTCCCAGCTTTCCAATGCACGTAGTTAGAACACCGTATCTACTCCCTAGATGGGTCAAACCAATAATCCGGATCACCGTATATGGAGACCATGCAGTGAGGGTATAAGTAAATAAAACACAGTATCCACCAATACTCGAATACATCTCCATAAGTGCAGCGCGAAGAGGTTGATGCGGTGTTTTATCCAAGTATACACGGACTACAAATCAAAACACTGTTTATTAAATGTCTCAGAACCGATATTTTGTATATACTAGGTTCTATCTAAGTGGGGCAGTTTACCTGTCAATATTTCCATCTTCTTCTGAGGACTTCTACTTTATCTGTGTGATAATATACAGCTTTATTTCAACCTTCGAAAAAACGATTCAGAATATTATATCCACAACTCAATGTTTATCACCATTGTTCCCGCTCTGGTTGCTCGCAGTGGACTCCAGGTGAGAAAGGTTGTTTGTCTATTGGGCTGTATTTGTTTGCACGGTCATTTGTGGGAATGGTGAGATAAAGCGGAACAAGATGGAATTAAAAGTCAATTGAAGAGTTGAGAGGCTGGAACCACAATACGTGACTCTCATCTGATTCAGTTATCCGCCAATAAACGCCAACACTCGACCTGACTCGCATTCCTTCCGCATGAAGACCACATCCGAGTGAAAATAGATCCGGGCTGAATAATCGCATCGCCTCCAGGGCCCATGGATGACCTAGGTTCAATTATACGAACAGGCAACGTTTCCATCGAGATAGCTGTTAAACGGCGCCCCCGGCTACCAACATGCCACTATTTCCTTCAAACAACTAGGAATGTTCTCATTGTTGTGATGAGATGATGTGGGTGTGAGCGTTCTCCCACGCATTCAGATCTGATCTCCGCTCTCGTCCTCTTCGCCTGATCCACGGGAGGTGAGGGGTCCGAGCGTCCGTCCCCCCTATCCCGCAACACTAGCGCACGGGTGGTTCGAGCCTCCATCTCTCGTGTGTGACTTGTATCCACGAGAGATGAGGCTCCGAGCGACCGTCCCCCCTATCCCACACCACTAGCGCACGGGTGGTTCGAGCCTCCATCTCTTGTGGGTGACTTGTATCCACGGGAGGTGAGGGGTCCGAGCGACCGTCCCCCCTATTCCACACAACTAGCGCACGGGTGGTTCGAGCCTTCAACTCTCGTGTGTGACTTGTATCCACGAGAGATGGAGGTTCCTAGCGACCGTCCCTCCTATCCCACACCACTAGCGCACGGGTGGTTCGAGCCTCCATCTCTTGTGGGTGACTTGTATCCACGGGAGGTGAGGGGTCCGAGCGACCGTCCCCCCTATCACACACCACTAGCGCACGGGTGGTTCGAGCCTTCATCTCTCGTGTGTAACTTGTATCCACGGGAGGTGAGGGGTCCGAGCGACCGTCCCCCCTATCCCGCACCACTAGCGCACGGGTGGTTTGAGCCTTCATCTCTCGTGTGTAACTTGTATCCACGGGAGGTGAGGGGTCCGAGCGACCGTCCCCCCTATCCCGCACCACTAGCGCACGGGTGGTTTGAGCCTCCATCTCTCGTGTGTAACTTGTATCCACGGGAGGTGAGGGGTCCGAGCGACCGTCCCTCCTATCACACACCACTAGCGCATGGGTGGTTCGAGCCTCCATCTCTCGTGTGTAACTTGTATCCACGAAAGATGGAGGTTCCGTGCGTCCGTCCCCCCTATCCCACACCACTAGCGCACGGGTGGTTCGAGCCTCCATCTCTCGTGTGTAACTTGTATCCACGAGAGATGAAGGTTCCGAGCGACCGTCCCCCCTATCCCACACCACTAGCGCACGGGTGGTTCGAGCCTCCATCTCTCGTGTGTAACTTGTATCCACGAGAGATGAAGGTTCCGAGCGACCGTCCCCCCTATCCCACACCACTAGCGCACGGGTGGTTCGAGCCTCCATCTCTCGTGTGTAACTTGTATCCACGAGAGGTGAGGGGTCCGAGCGACCGTCCCCCCTATCCCACACCACTAGCGCACGGGTGGTTCGAGCCTCCATCTCTCGTGTGTAACTTGTATCCACGAGAGGTGAGGGGTCCGAGCGACCGTCCCCCCTATCCCACACCACTAGCACACGGGTGGTTCGAGCCTTCATCTCTCGTGTGTAACTTGTACCCACGAGAGATGGAGGTTCCGAGCGACCGTCCCCCCTATCCCACACCACTAGCGCACGGGTGGTTCGAGCCTTCTTCTCTCGTGTGTAACTTGTATCCACGAGAGATGGAGGTTGCGAGCGACCGTCCCCCCTATCCCACACCACTAGCGCACGGGTGGTTCGAGCCTTCATCTCTCGTGTGTAACTTGTATCCACGAGAGATGGAGGTTCCGAGCGACCGTCCCCCCTATCCCACACCACTAGCGCACAAGTGGTTCGAGCCTTCATCTCTCGTGTGTAACTTGTATCCACGAGAGATGGAGGATACAAGCGACCGTCCCCCCCCTATCCCACACCACTAGCACACGGGTGGTTCGAGCCTCCATCTCTCGTGTGTAACTTGTTTCCACGAGAGATGGAGGCTCCGAGCGACCGTCCCCCCTATCCCACACCACTAGCGCACGGGTGGTTCGAGCCTTCATCTCTCGTGTGCAACTTGTATCCACGAGAGATGGAGGTTCCGAGCGACCGTCCCTCCTATCCCACACCACTAGCGCACGGGTGGTTCGAGCCTCCATCTCTCGTGTGTAACTTGTATTCACGAGAGATGGAGGTTGCGAGCGACCGTCCCCCCTATCCCACACCACTAGCGCACGGGTGGTTCGAGCCTCCATCTCTCGTGTGCAACTTGTATCCACGAGAGATGGAGGTTCCGAGCGACCGTCCCCCCCCTATCCCACACCACTAGCGCACGGGTGGTTCGAGCCTCCATCTCTCGTGTGTAACTTGTATCCACGAGAGATGGAGGCTCCGAGCGACCGTCCCCCCTATCCCACACCACTAGCGCACGGGTGGTTCGAGCCTCCATCTCTCGTGTGTAACTTGTATCCACGAGAGATGGAGGCTCCGAGCGACCGTCCCCCCTATCCCACACCACTAGCGCACGGATGGTTCAAGCCTCCATCTCTCGTGTGTAACTTGTATCCACGAGAGATGGAGGTTGCGAGCGACCGTCCCCCCTATCCCACACCACTAGCGCACGGGTGGTTCGAGCCTCCATCTCTCGTGTGTAACTTGTACCCACGAGAGATGGAGGCTCCGAGCGACCGTCCCCCCTATCCCACACCACTAGCACACGGGTGGTTCGAGCCTTCATCTCTCGTGTGTGACTTGTATCCACGGGAGGTGAGGGGTCCGAGCGACCGTCCCCCCTATCCCACACCACTAGCGCACGGGTGGTTCGAGCCTTCATCTCTCGTGTGTGACTTGTATCCACGGGAGGTGAGGGGTCCGAGCGACCGTCCCCCCTATCCCACACCACTAGCGCACGGGTGGTTCGAGCCTTCATCTCTCGTGTGTAACTTGTACCCACGAGAGATGGAGGCTCCGAGCGACCGTCCCCCCTATCCCACACCACTAGCGCACGGCTGGTTCGAGCCTCCATCTCTCGTGTGTAACTTGTATCCACGGGAGGTGAGGGGTCCGAGCGACCGTCCCCCCTATCCCACACCACTAGCGCACGGGTGGTTCGAGCCTTCATCTCTCGTGTGTAACTTGTATTCACGAGAGATGGAGGTTCCAAACGACTGTCCCCCTATCCCACACCACTAGCGCACGGGTGGTTCGAGCCTCCATCTCTCGTGTGTAACTTGTATCCACGAGAGATGGAGGCTCCGAGCGACCGTCCCCCCTATCCCACACCACTAGCGCACGGGTGGTTCGAGCCTCCATCTCTCGTGTGTAACTTGTATCCACGAGAGATGGAGGCTCCGAGCGACCGTCCCCCCTATCCCACACCACTAGCGCACGGATGGTTCAAGCCTCCATCTCTCGTGTGTAACTTGTATCCACGAGAGATGGAGGTTGCGAGCGACCGTCCCCCCTATCCCACACCACTAGCGCACGGGTGGTTCGAGCCTCCATCTCTCGTGTGTAACTTGTACCCACGAGAGATGGAGGCTCCGAGCGACCGTCCCCCCTATCTCACACCATTAGCGCACGGGTGGTTCGAGCCTTCATCTCTCGTGTGTAACTTGTATCCACGGGAGGTGAGGGGTCCGAGCGACCGTCCCCCCTATACCACACCACTAGCGCACGGGTGGTTCGAGCCTTCATCTCTCGTGTGTAACTTGTATTCACGAGAGATGGAGGTTCCAAACGACTGTCCCCCTATCCCACACCACTAGCGCACGGGTGGTTCGAGCCTCCATCTCTCGTGTGTAACTTGTATCCACGAGAGATGGAGGTTCCAAACGACTGTCCCCCTATCCCACACCACTAGCGCACGGGTGGTTCGAGCCTCCATCTCTCGTGTGTAGCTTGTATCCACGAGAGATGAAGGTTCCGAGCGACCGTCCCCCCTATCCCACACCACTAGCGCACGGGTGGTTCGAGCCTCCATCTCTCGTGTGTAACTTGTATTCACGAGAGATGGAGGTTGCGAGCGACCGTCCCCCCTATCCCACACCACTAGCGCACGGGTGGTTCGAGCCTCCATCTCTCGTGTGTAACTTGTATCCACGAGAGATGGAGGACCCGAGCAACCGTCCCCCCTATCCCACACCACTAGCGCACGGGTGGTTCGAGCCTCCATCTCTCGTGTGTAACTTGTATTCACGAGAGATGGAGGTTGCGAGCGACCGTCCCCCCTATCCCACACCACTAGCGCACGGGTGGTTCGAGCCTCCATCTCTCGTGTGTAACTTGTACCCACGAGAGATGGAGGCTCCGAGCGACCGTCCCCCCTATCCCACACCACTAGCACACGGGTGGTTCGAGCCTCCATCTCTCGTGTGTAACTTGTATCCACGAGAGATGAAGGTTCCGAGCGACCGTCCCCCCTATCCCACACCACTAGCGCACGGGTGGTTCGAGCCTCCATCTCTCGTGTGTAACTTGTATTCACGAGAGATGGAGTTTGCGAGCGACCGTCCCCCCTATCCCACACCACTAGCGCACGGGTGGTTCGAGCCTCCATCTCTCGTGTGTAACTTGTACCCACGAGAGATGGAGGCTCCGAGCGACCGTCCCCCCCCTATCCCACACCACTAGCGCACGGGTGGTTCGAGCCTCCATCTCTCGCGTGTAACTTGTATCCACGAGAGATGGAGGTTCCGAGCGACCGTCCCCCTTATCCCACACCACTAGCGCACGGGTGGTTCGAGCCTCCATCTCTCGTGTGTAACTTGTACCCACGAGAGATGGAGGCTCCGAGCGACCGTCCCCCCTATCCCACACCACTAGCACACGGGTGGTTCGAGCCTCCATCTCTCGTGTGTAACTTGTATCCACGAGAGATGGAGGTTCCGAGCGACCGTCCCCCCTATCTCACATCACTAGCACACGGGTGGTTCGAGCCTCCATCTCTCGTGTGTAACTTGTATTCACGAGAGATGGAGGTTGCGAGCGACCGTCCCCCCTATCCCACACCACTAGCGCACCGGTGGTTCGAGCCTCCATCTCTCGTGTGTAACTTGTATCCACGAGAGATGGAGGACCCGAGCAACAGTCCCCCCTATCCCACACCACTAGCGCACGGGTGGTTCGAGCCTCCATCTCTCGTGTGTAACTTGTATCCACGAGAGATGGAGGACCCGAGCAACAGTCCCCCCTATCCCACACCACTAGCACACGGGTGGTTCGAGCCTCCATCTCTCGTGTGTAACTTGTATCCACGAGAGATGGAGGTTGCGAGCGACCGGTCCCCCCTATCCCACACCACTAGCGCACGGGTGGTTCGAGCCTCCATCTCTCGTGTGTAACTTGTATTCACGAGAGATGGAGGTTGCGAGCGACCGTCCCCCCTATCCCACACCACTAGCGCACGGGTGGTTCGAGCCTCCATCTCTCGTGTTACTTGTATCCACGAGAGATGAAGGCTCCGAGCGACTGTCCCCCCTATCCCACACCACTAGCACACGGGTGGTTCGAGCCTCCATCTCTCGTGTGTAACTTGTATCCACGAGAGACGGAGGCTCCGAGCGACCGTCCCCCCCCTATCCCACACCACTAGCGCACGGGTGGTTCGAGCCTCCATCTCTCGTGTGTAACTTGTATCCACGGGAGATGGAGGTTCCGTGCGTCCGTCCCCCCTATCCCACACCACTAGCGCACGGGTGGTTCGAGCCTCCATCTCTCGTGTGTAACTTGTATTCACGAGAGATGGAGGCTCCGAGCGACTGTCCCCCCTATCCCACACCACTAGCGCACGGGTGGTTCGAGCCTCCATCTCTAGTGTGTAACTTGTATCCACGAGAGATGGAGGTTCCGAGCGACCGTCCCCCATATCCCACACCACTAGCGCACGGGTGGTTCGAGCCTCCATCTCTTGTGTGTAACTTGTATCCACGAGAGATGGAGGCTCCGAGCGACCGTCCCATCTATCCCACACCACTAGCGCACGGGTGGTTCGAGCCTTCATCTCTCGTGTGTAACTTGTATCCACGAGAGATGAAGGCTCCGAGCGACCGTCCCCCCCATCACACACCACCAGCGCACGGGTGGTTCGAGCCTCCATCTCTCGTGTGACTTGTATCCACGAGAGATGAAGGCTCCTAGCGACCGTCCCCCCTATCCCACATCACTATCACACGGGTGGTTCGAGCCTTCATCTCTCGTGTGTAACTTGTATCCACGAGAGATGGAGGTTCCGTGCGTCCGTCCCCCCTATCCCACACCACTAGCGCACGGGTGGTTCGAGCCTCCATCTCTCGTGTGTAACTTGTATTCACGAGAGATGAAGGTTCCGAGCGACCGTCCCCTCTATCCCACACCACTAGCGCACGGGTGGTTCGAGCCTTCATCTCTCGTGTGTAACTTGTATCCACGAGAGATGGAGGTTCCGTGCGTCCGTCCCCCCTATCCCACACCACTAGCGCACGGGTGGTTCGAGCCTCCATCTCTCGTGTGTAACTTGTATTCACGAGAGATGGAGGTTGCGAGCGACCGTCCCCTCTATGCCACACCACTAGCGCACGGGTGGTTCGAGCCTCCATCTCTCGTGTGTAACTTGTATCCACGAGAGATGGAGGCTCCGAGCGACCGTCCCCCCTATCCCACACCACTAGCGCACGGGTGGTTCGAGCCTTCATCTCTCGTGTGTAACTTGTATCCACGAGAGATGGAGGTTCCGAGCGACCGTCCCCCCTATCCCACACCACTAGCGCACGGGTGGTTCGAGCCTCCATCTCTCGTGTGTAACTTGTATTCACGAGAGATGGAGGTTGCGAGCGACCGTCCCCCCTATCCCACACCACTAGCGCACGGGTGGTTCGAGCCTCCATCTCTCGTGTGTAGCTTCTATCCACGAGAGATGGAGGTTCCAAGCGACCGTCCCCCCTATCCCACATCACTATCACACGGGTGGTTCGAGCCTCCATCTCTCGTGTGTAACTTGTATCCACGAGAGATGGAGGCTCCGAGCGACCGTCCCCCCTATCCCACATCACTATCACACGGGTGGTTCGAGCCTTCATCTCTCGTGTGTAACTTGTATCCACGAGAGATGGAGGTTCCAAGCGACCGTCCCCCCTATCCCATATCACTATCACACGGGTGGTTCGAGCCTCCATCTCTCGTGTGTAACTTGTATCCACGAGAGATGGAGGTTCCAAGCGACCGTCCCCCCTATCCCACATCACTATCACACGGGTGGTTCGAGCCTTCATCTCTTGTGTGTAACTTGAATCCATGAGAGGTGAGGGTTCCGAGCGACCGTCCCCCCTATCCCACACCACTATCGCACGGGCGTGTCGAGCCTCCATCTCTCGTGTGTAACTTGTATTCACGAGAGATGGAGGTTGCGAGCGACCGTCCCCTCTATGCCACACCACTAACGCACGGGTGGTTCGAGCCTCCATCTCTCGTGTGTAACTTGTATCCACGGGAGATGGAGGTTCCGAGCGACCGTCCCCCCCATCACACACCACTAGCGCACGGGTGGTTCGAGCCTCCATCTCTCGTGTGTAACTTGTATCCACGAGAGATGGAGGTTGCGAGCGACCGTCCATCCTATCACACACCACTAGCGCACGGGTGGTTCAAGCCTTCATCTCTCGTGTGTAGCTTCTACCCACTAGAGATGGAGGTTGCGAGCTATGGATCACGGCCCCCATGGTGGAACCGTGGACATGGGAGTCGACCTAACCTATATTTGCGGTATGTTGACAATCGAGAGAAGTACAATAATATCACGCATATTCCCAACAAGTTATTCCAACTATAACATAACACTCTCCTCGAATGCAAGAGGATTTCATATCCAATCAATCAAACCAACACCTGGTGGATGACTTGCCACCTACACACATGACACGTCCCACCCCCAACTCGAGTCCCTGCCCCAACACGTGACCACCCCCTACACGAGTCCACCCCCAACATTGAGGAATTCCGTCTCCAGCCGTGCTCGGCTGCTAATCACTTCTGACATCATTGCTTGGCGCGCCCCACCCAGCCCCCCGACCAACAGCTGTACCTCGGCTGCACTGGAGCGCTCTCCACGCCTCGCATCGCCTCGCATCGCCTCGCATCGCCCAAACCAGAGACACTTGCAAGCGTCAAGCTTGGTTCCCATAACGATCTTTCACGTGACGTCTGTCAACACATCGGACGGCATCGTTGGTGTGAAATAGATCTCGTTCCCATATCATCCCTTTTCCCGTCACAAAGGTAATGCGTTCCATCCCCAGAAACTAGAACTTTCGAAGGCAACCATCGAAATCAACGAGTCAACATGACACTATCTTAGGCACGGTATTACCAAGTCTAGTTAGCTTTTATCTGACAGTTCAAATTTGTTATCACCATGGTTACCTATGCCATTTGTTTCCACCAACTCTCAGATAAATACTAACTAGCCTTGGTAATACTAGGCCTTAGGCAGGTATATTCTCCAATTGCCTCGATGAACATTTTGGGATCGAAACTTATCATTGAAAATGAATAATTGTTTATATAACCTCAAAATATAAAACAGCGTGTGATTTTACTCGCGATTATAAAATATCGAAATGAAACGGAAATGCGACGATGCGATCCTACATTCTATTGTTTTTACTCTACACGACATCCGCAAATCGTCCGGTGCCGTGACGGACGTCAGAAGTTGAGATTGGCTCTACTTGGACGGCGAAGAATCGTTCCCTCCGTCCGCTGCATTCTCTTGCGCGTGATTGGTTGAAAGCTGAGGTCGGCCGAAGTTTTGACGGACGGAACGTGATGGGAACCTAGCGTTTTACTCGTGTCCATTGCGACTGCGCTCGATGGTGTCGGCCGCAGATGTCGGCCTGGTGATCCGACAGACCAGTGATATACTTGTATCCGCGAGACAAGACATGTGCAATTCACCCCACAGAGGCACTCTGAAAGATAATCACGATATTCGATCCTCTGGTTGGACGAGCTTTAGCAAGGATCCAATTCGACATACTTAAAAAATTGGTGTTCGTTTTTATGTTATTTTTTTTTTTTCATGTTTTTTGTCGGTTCTCCACAGGTCAAACGGCTATTGGTGTACCACAAGGTACAGTACTTGGACCACTACTTTTCTTGATATACATAAACGAACTATGCTGTACTAAATTGAGAGGATATATATATATATATATATATATATATATATATATATATATATATATATATATATATATATACATTTGCAGACGACACAGTATTATTATTCATCGAACAATCATGGGACAAAGTTCACGAAACGGCTGATAATGAATTGAACAACATTTATACATGGTTAATAAACAATCTCTTAACATTGAACAAAGAAAAGACGATGTATATTACATTTTCACCAAAACTCAACTCTCAACCAATAGAATCAGTCCTCAAAATTCACAACATTAACTGCACAATTGGAAACAGTAATTGCAAATGTCACCATTTAATTAAATCAGCTGAAACTAAATATTTAGGGATAACTATCGATCAACATCCACGCTGGAATTATCACATGAATACAATTGTTAAAAAACTACGCTTTGCTCTTCAAAAGTTCTACTCTTTAAGAAATATCTTGACCTTCAATGTTCTGAAAACCGTGTATTACACTATTGCTCAATCGATCATCCAGTATGGAATTATTGGCTGGGGCGGGGCATATAATGCACACACTTCAGGCCTCAAAACAATACAAAATTCAATCCTAAAAGTGATGCTAAAAAAGGACTCTTGCTACTCAACTGAATTGGTATACAAAGAAACCAATGTGCTTCCCATTCGTAAACTTTACGGGTATTATTTAATCAAATACATTCACTCGAGTAAATCAAACAACATATTTCATTAAAACTACAAATAATATCAACAATAGGCCTACCAGACTCTCACTCAACAACTCAATAAATGAGTTGAGGGTCAGGAAGGGTTTGTCTCAAAGTCACAGCTCCCGCCTTGGTCCAACACTTTATAACTTACTTCCAGCCGAAATTAAAAATATCAAATCTTCAAATCTATTTTCTCTTCAGACCAGAAAATGGCTGAATTCCACACCACTAAATTTCATAGATCACATCATAAACCCTCCGTGATGTCACAACTCTCTCTTGTACTACAGTACCGACTGAAGATAATAATAATAATAATAATAATAATAATAATAATAATAGGTAATAAATAAGTAATGAATAAATCCCCAACATCATTAAATCGTACACATATCAGACATAAATCAACGAAGTATCTTACTTGCATAGATTCATATGTTAATCTGTTACTGTTGATCTGCCAATGTGTTAATCTACTAGATCTGTTAACTTCATACTTTTAATCATCATCACATTTTAGTTCTAGTTTTAGTTTTAGTTTGATATTTAGGTTTAGTGACTTCGGTTTTTTTAAAAAAATACATCGTTATACTATACTGTAAATTTAATCAGGTATCAACCGTATCATAGTTTAACAACTAAACATTTATATACTTTCCATTATTTCATAATCAATTCATGTCTAAATTTACTTTATGTCAATTACCCCAGCACAAGATAGGATTCACCCCCTGATCTTAATGGGGTATAAACAGCAATGTATAACATTTATGTATTTTAACTTGACTCAATAAAGAAACTATATGAAAAAAAAAAATACTTCAAACTTTTTTCATCTTGGTTCCTCATCTAACTCAGATCTGTATGGTTTTGTGGCAATATCGTATGATAACTTTTTTTTTCATGAATTTTAGAAATTTCAAAAATACTCATTAGAATAACACGTCGAAAAAAAAGGAAATATTTTTAATTTCAAAAAGAATGAAATTTTGCGTGAAGTTGAGTTGCATTATGATGCAAACTTTCAGCTTGATCGGGTGAGCCATTCTGAAGAAAAACCATCAAATGTGCCTAATTGGTAGCACTCGAAGCAGTTTTTACCCATTTCCAACTTGATTGTCACCCAATTGGCGAATGTAGGCGAAAGTTTGGCCATAAAAGTCGACATACTATTACTATCCCCTCGTCTAACAACGCATATATGGCGTTTTCCTAGTTTTAGAGGAAACTAGAAACCAACCTCTCACTTTCAGAACTCGTGATCAATCAGTTGGGCCTTCAGACACTATGAGTAGAGCGTGATCGATCTCGTATGGAAACATGAACAGAATCGGCCGATGTCTGTGACGTCACGCAGTCAGGAAATGTGCAGCGTCCTGGAGGACGAATTGATTATTGATGATTTCTGGAATTAAGATTGTGGATTCCAGTTCTATCTGAAACTGAAGAATCAAGTATCGTTATTATCCATCCATTGAGCTCTTGTTCCATGCAGGGTTGTCTCTGATCCTCCACCCTCACCCAACACAATCGCAACACAATCTATCTGGTTTTCCTCCTCAAATAACCCGAATATATAACTGAATATGTTTTTATATGAAATATTATCAAATTCAATTATTAGACGAGCTTCAGCGAGGATTCAATTAGACACATTGAAAAAAATTGGTGTTCGTTTTTATTATTATTATTTTTTCTTTTTCTTTTTTTTTCATGTTTTTTTGTCGGTTTTTCACAGGTTGAACGGCTACAGCTATCGAATGCAAACTTTGTTTCATTATGGTTCCTCATTCAACTCAGATCTGTATAGTTTTGTGGAATTATCGGGTGGTAACTTTTATTTTTATGAATTTTAGAAATTTAAAGAATACTCCTTAGAATAACACGTCGGAAAAAAATGAAAATATTTTTATTTGAAAAAAGAAATGAAATTTTGCGTGAAGTTGAATTATATCTTGGAACACATCTCTGGAAACTTTCAGCTTGATCGGGTGAGCCATTTTGAAGAAAAACCATAAAATGTGCTAAATTGGTACCACTCGAAGCAGTTTTCACTCATTTCTAACTTGAATGTCACCCAATTGGCGAATTTAGGCAAAAGTTTGGCCATAAAAGTCGACATACCATTACTTTCCGCTCGTATTTCTCCCGTCGTTTTCCTAGTATAGGCATATAATGATTGATTTGATGATCACTTTATTGTCACATATTTGAATCCCTGATATTGTCGGTGAAATGTCTTCTCTCGTACCGACATAATGAACGACATATTGCTATTATCCAACAGGGCAAACACAAGTTTCATGTTGAAAATGAAATCAGCTGAAAGAAAAATGACTGCTTCTTCGAAAATCATTCCATATCCAGTTTTGTGTGGAGTTT